>JBBPBX010050624.1:0-20000 GCA_038048925.1 Garcialebias charrua
GGGGGGTGGGGGGTAGCGGTGCGCCACGGCTCTTCTGAATAAGTGAAACTATAATGTAACATAGTACACTAAAATTAAAGATATTTGACCATCCGACACTTGCGGGGGGTGGGGGGGTAGCCACAGCGCCACTGAGAGCAGATCTCCGAACGCGTGAAGTTCCTCCTTTTACTTCTTGAGTTTGAATGAATGGACACTTCCTGCTATCAGAAGGCAGGAAACGTGGCCTTATATGGTGTTTTGAGGGGTGGGAATTATGTAAATAACCCCTCCACGTGCACACGCAGCTGTTTAGAACAGGTGGGATTCATCATATTTACGCAACCCATTTACACACGTTTCCTCAGGATAGAAGACTTTGTTGAATCTGACGTGGCATGTTTGTACGAACGCTTCGTACGAACAAAAGTAGGAGAAATTTAGGATAAAAATACGAACATTTTCGTGAATGAGGGCCATTGTCTGGATCTTTGAGTCCGTGTTTGGATATTTGTGATCCTTGTTGGGTTAATTAATAAACCTGCTGTTGGTTTGACACATAGGCGGGTCCAGCGCTGTGTGTGTGGATGGTGCGTTCACGTACTGCTGGGACGTTAGTATTTATACAGTTCTTTTCCTGTGTTTACCATGGAGGATTTTGATTTACACAGTTTTGTGGAACGACCCACAGTAGAGGTTTTGGCTAGCTGTACTAAAGAGCAACTCTTGTGTATCGCAGACTATTATGAAGTGACGTTAGATAAACGCTCAAAAAGAGAAACTGTGGAGAACGAGTTAACTGCCGAGTTAATGCAACGCAGTGTTTTTTCTGCCGTGACGTCACCGAAAGGCCCAGATCGCTCTCCGTACCGTTTTCAGGAACACGTACATTTAAAAGAGATTGAACGAGACTTAGTACTTGAGCAACAGAAACGGGAACATGAAAAGGAAATAACGTTACAGAGAATGATGTTAGAACAACGGAAAATGGAGTTAGAAACGGAAATACGTCTGAAAGAGCTGGAACGTGGATCTGTTCCATTTCCTGTTCGAGAATTTGACGTGAGTAGACATGTTTCCTTAGTTCCAACATTCAATGAAAAAGACGTAGATAAGTATTTTATCATGTTTGAAAGAGCAGCTAGTATCTTGAAGTGGCCAGAAACTGTTTGGCCCATTTTGTTACAGAGTGTATTAAAAGGAAAGGCACAGGATGCCTATGCATCTCTTTCTGCAACTGATAGTGGTTTCTATGCTAACGTAAAAGAAGCTATACTACGTGCATATGAACTAGTTCCGGAAGCATACCGGCAGAAATTCAGAAAATGGAAGAAAGTAGATAATCAGTCTTATGTTGATTATGTCAGGGAAAAGGAGCTACTTTTTGATCGCTGGCGTACTGTGAGTGCAGTGACTGATTTTAACCAGTTGATTTGATTTGATTTGATGTTTATTCATTCATTTTAAAAGAACAATACAAGACAGTTTCATCAGATACAAGAATACAAGTAGGATAAAATGAAGGGAGCAGAAAGAAGATGAAATCTTATTATATCTGCCCCTTATTTCACAGTTTGTTCAACCAATGATAACCTTCAAGCAACATCACAGAATGAATAATTCTACTTATTTTTCTAACTGTAATACACAAACTACATCACAAAATGAATAATTCTACTTAATTTTCCTAACTGTAATACACAAACTAGATCACAAAATGAATAATTCTACTTAATTTTTCTAACTGTAATACACAAACTACATCACCCATAATTCTACTTAATTTTTCTAACTGTAATACACAAACTACATCACAAAATGAATAATTCTACTTAATTTTTCTAACTAATACACAAACTACATCACACTTAATTTTTTTTTCTACTTAATTTTCCTAACTGTAATACACAAACTAGATCATAAAATGAATAATTCTACTTAATTTTTCTAACTGTAATACACAAACTACAAGATGGCACAACATCAAGATGTTCACAAAATGAATAATTCTACTTAATTTTCCTAACTGTAATACACAAACTACATCACAAAATGAATAATTCTACTTAATTTTTCTAACTGTAATACACAAACGCACTAAGCTACATCATAAGTACAACATAAGTGTAATACACAAACACACTAAGTTACATCATATATAGTTTTTGAGCAAGTCCTTTTTGACCTTTTTCTTAAATGTATACATTGATTTTGCATTTTTAACATCACTCTCCAGAGCATTCCACAATCGAACTCCCTGAATTGAGGTAGACCGTCCCTTTAAGCTGGTTCTGAATTGTGGTTTGATGAATATCTCTGTCCCTTTGAGATTGTAATAACTTTGTCTTTTTATAAAATTTCTTTGGATATTTAAAGGTAATGTGTTATTATGAGCCCTATACATAACTGATAAAATACTATATTCTACCAATTCCTGGAATTTCAATAAGTTTAGCTGAAGAAACAAAGTGTTTGATGGGTGACTGAAATGTTTTCTGGTGATTACTCTTACAGCTCTCTTTTGTAAAATAAAAACAGGCTTTGTAATAGTTTTGCACGCTTTTCCCCAAACCTCAATACAATAGATTAAATGTGGAGCAATGATTGTGTTATACAACATATGCAAAGCTTTATCAATTAAAAAATCCCTGACTTTATACAGTACTGCAATTGATCTAGCTATTTTTTTAATGGAATTTACATGATGTTTCCATGTCAGTTTGTCATCAATGATAACACCCAGAAACTTCACTTCACTCACTTTACAGATCACAACATCTTCAATTTCAAATGGATCGTCATCAACAATTCTCTTTTTGTTACTGAATATCATGTAATTAGTTTTATCTAAATTCAAAGATAATTTGTTTAATTTAAACCAAGTTTGTATTTTTATAAATTCTGTTTTCATCATATCCAAAATCTGTTTTATGTCATTACCCGAACTAGGGCTGGACGATATGGCCAAAATTTTTATCACGATATAGTTCTTAATTTCGGTCGATATCGATATAATTCGATATCGATATAAACAATATAAAAGCCTAAAAAAAAACTATAAACTATACAAATAAGTTAATGTTAACCTTGTATTTGTATTTAGCCTCCAAAAAGATGGAAATCACCATCAAATAAACATAAACTTCTCAACCCAATAATTCTCAGTCGGGTCATCTGGACAGTTTATTTTTTATAGAAACGTTTCACCCTCCATCCTCCATCCAGTTTCTATAAAAAGAAACTGTCCAGATGACCCGACTGAAAATTATTGGATTTGGTACGTGGATTATTGAGCATGAACTTTCTTGCCATAAAATTCTCAACTGTGTCAATATTAATAGTTTTAACTTTAAACATCTTTAAAATTTACAGCATTGAAATTCATAGTTAATTAAATAAAACTTTTGGGTGTTGTTATTTATAAGAAGCTGACATAGAAATCTCATGGAAATTACTTAAGAATAAAAATAACAAAATCAATTGCATTACTGTATAAAGTAAAATAGTTTTTGAATGACAAAGTTTTGAATATATTGAATAATGTAATGATTGTTCCATATTTAATCTGTTGTATTGAAGTTTGGGGAAAAGCATGTAAAACTATTACAAACCCTGTTTTTTTTGTTTTGTTTTTAAAGAGCTACAAGAATTATTAGTAGGAAGTGCTATGGTCACCCAACAAATATTTCATCAGTTTAAATTATTAAAATTTTATGATTTGGTTGAACATAGTATTTTACAAGTCATGTATAAAACTGAAAAAAAAATTACCCCCCAAATATTCAATTAAAATTTGTTTAAAGTTATTAAACCCTGAAGGGAATGTAAATGTTTGTAAAACCTCCATTTAGGACTAGTTTGAAGGAGCTGAGTTGTAAATCAGGAAACAGGATTGTGTTGACTTGATATCACCATAAACATTTCTAAAACTATTTATATGTTTTAAAATATGATTAAATCAAAGTTGTTGGGAAGGTGTGGTGCAGGTGAAGTGAAGGTTGTTTGTTTGTAGTTATTTTGTATTTTTTAAACAAGGGGCAGATATTATAACACTATTTTCGTCTTTCTGCACATTTTCATTCAGTGTTTTTTCTTCTTCTGATGAATTTGTTTTATTTTGAATAAAAAAACATGCAGTGCTGGGGCTGTTTGTTTACGTTGTAGTTTCAGGGAAACGTTGGCTCAAACTTTATTGTTCTTCATCTTCTGACTCTCATATTATATCGAGTGGAAACTCTTCAGATTAAACAAGTTAGATGTTCCCACCGCTAGTTAGAACGACTTTGTCACGTTTTGCAAAATAAAGAAACCGAGTAAGACTCGCTGCAGATGAGACCTGCAGTTTAACAAAACCGAACTACGTCCACACCGACGAATTAGTCTTTCCTCTCATCAGTGATGTCGTCTGCTTTCTCTTCGCTTGTGAAACTTTGTTCAGTCACATTCTGACGGTCATGAGCACTCGTTTGACTCGTTTTGAAGCGAAAACTTAACGCGCTTTGGAGACTAGCTTAGCTTTTAGCCTGCTACCGCTAACGCCTGCTGCTGGACTGAGCGCTGCGTAACAACGACGTCACCACGCACGTTTTGTGTCACAGCTTTTTCTGTCCGGGCGGGTTGTTGAAGCAGCCGCTCCAACCCGAACAGAAACAGAAAAACGTTGTAAAATCCTATCGAAATATCGAAAATATGCTTAAACTTCATATCATCGTTATTGAATAAAAGTATATCGCGATATTTATCGTTATTGAATTATCGTCCAGCACTAACCCGAACAGAAAAATGTGGTGTCATCGGCAAAAAGAACACATTTAAGTAGTCCTGACACATTTACCAAGTCATTCACATATAAAATAAATAACTTTGGTCCAAGCACAGAACCCTGAGGAACTCCACAAGTGATATCACGGAGGTCAGATCTAACATCATTTATTTGCACAAACTGTTTCCTGTCCTTCAAATAGCTAGATACCCACTGTAATGCTGGTCCTCTAACACCATATTTATTTAGTTTTTCAAGGAGAATGGTGTGGTCAATGGTATCAAATGCTTTTTTTAGATCAACAAAAACACTAACACAGTACTGTTTATGATCGACAGCATTAGTTATTTGTTCCATTAAATCCATGAGAGCCATTGATGTAGAGTTTTTTTCTCTAAACCCATACTGACTGCTACTTAAAATATTTTGTTTATCAATAAATTGATCCAATCTGGTCACAAATAGTTTTTCTAGAATTTTTGAGAACTGTGGTAATAAGGATATTGGCCTATAATTATTGAATACACATTTATCACCATTGAAGTTGAAGCAGCTAATGTTGTTAGAAGATTTCAAATTAAACTTACCAGAGAGGGTAATCACATATTTAAATGAAAATAAAGTGTCTGACGTTTCTAAAGCTGCAATCTTAGTGGATGAATATATGCTGACGCATAAAATACACTTTGAACATTCAAGCTTGGATAAAACTCAAAGCCCTAGTCATGTTAAGCCCAGTTTTGAGTCCTCTCAACCTTTTAGATATAGAGCTAATGGTAATGGTAATAATAATAATAACAATAATAATGAATTCCATTTATAATGCACTTTTCATTAATAAAAATCTCAAAGTGCTATGGTAAATTCAGAGGGCCTGTTGTTCCTCACAGAGACTGTGATGTAACTGTAGAACGACGTGAAAGTGAGTTGAAAGAACCAGTGAGATGTTATTATTGCAAACAGGAAGGGCATATAACTAGAACCTGTCCTAATTTACATAGAAAAGAACCAAAGCCCGTAGCTGCACTTAAAAGGCTAGATAAGACGTTTCCCTCTGTGACAGGAACCTGTGAACGTGATGGATTCAAACCTTTTATAATGGAAGGGTTTATCTCTACATCTTATTCAGGAAAAATGATACCTGTTAAAATACTTAGACACAGCCGCTTCACAGTCATTCATTTTGGACAATATTTTACCTAGAGATGAAGTTATTAAGATGGAAGCTGGAGTCCCCATTTGTGGTTTTAACATGCAAGAAGTTAATGTTCCTTTATGTAGGATCGTGGTTCAGTCAGAGTTGTGTTCAGTAGATGCTGTAGTAGGACTGCGTCCAAACTTTCCTATTGAAGGCATTTCCATGATTATGGGTAACGACTTGGCTGGAGGCCGCGTGTTAGTCACTCCAGTCACTCCCGGTCCCAGTGATTTCCCCTCAACTAGATAACTTAGCTCGCACATTTCCTAATGTTTTCACCTCATGTGCAGTTACCCGTGCAGCTCTTAAATGCCAACAGAAGGAGGAGAAAGAGGAAGAAGTCGAGCTGAGTGACAGTTTTTTCAGTTCTGAGACTGAACAGAGCCCAGTGTGCTCAGAGGACAATACTTTAGAGGGGGTAAGACTTTCATGGTCCAGGGAACATTTGATTAACCTTCAGAAGAGCGATGTTAGTTTGTCACCATGTTTTCTTGACACAGAAACTGACAATCCTGACATTCTGAGTAATGGTTACTACTTTAGTGATGGCATTTTGATGCGTAAATGGACTCCATTGACAGCCTCTCTTAATGAAGAGTGGCGTAGTGTGGATCAGATTGTTCTTCCTACTCCGTATCGCCCAGAGGTTATACGTTTGGCGCACGACAGTCCCTTAGCTGGTCACCTAGGTATTAGAAAAACATATGACCGTGTGTTACGTCATTTTTTTGGGCCAGGTTTAAAAAAAGATGTCGTACTTCATTGCAACTCGTGTCACTTTTGTCAGATAGCTGGAAAACCGAACCAGACTGTCCCACCTGCTCCTCTTTTTCCCATCCCGACTATTGCTGAGCCTTTTGAGAGAGTCTTAGTGGACTGTATAGGACCACTCCCCAGAACAAAGGCTGGAAACAAGTACTTAGTTACTGTGATGTATGCCTCCACTCGTTTCCCAGAAGTTTTTCCTGTAAGAAAAATAACAACCCCAGTGGTGGTAAAGGTGTTAACCAGGTTTTTCTCATTGTTTGGGAAACCACGGGTGGTGCAGACCGACCAAGGCAGCGATTTTATGTCGAGAGTGTTTTCACAGGTCATGAAGGAGGAGGGTAACAAAAGCAGAGACCTCCTGACCTCGTTCAGTCAATGGCACCTGCCAATAACCTTTTAATAGGTCCAGAGTGGTTACAAAGCGTGTAGCGCCCACATGGTCGACACAATCCTCGATTCTAGGGAGAGGATAACAATCTGGTTTGGTTATAGCATTTACTTTTCTAAAATCAGTGCAGAATCGATCATCACCCCCATGTTTCACTATCAACAAGCAAGGTGAACTCCATGCACTAGTGCTGGGTATGGCCAAGCCATTGTTCAGCATGTACTGCACCTGTTTATTCATACGTAAGCGTTTGTCCGGATTCACTCTATAAGGGTGTTGTTTAATGGGTTTCGTTTCACCCACATCCTCCTTCTTAACATCCAACATACCTGTTCCACTACGTACCATCCAGAAAGCCAGGGTGCCCTTGAACGATTCCATCAAACATTAAAAACTATGCTGCACACATACTGTCTAGAATTCAATAAAGATTGGGATGAGGGAGTGCATCTCCAGATGTTTGCTATACGGGAGGTAGTTCAAGAGAGTTTGGGTTTTAGTCCAGCTGAATTGGTTTTTGCACACGAAGTTCGTGGTCCCTTAAGGTTGTTAAAAGAAAAGTGGGTATGTGAGAAGTCTGACAAGAATTTGTTAGACTATGTTAGTGACTTCCACTTTAAACTAGTTTGTGCTTGTGAAATAGCTAAAAACAACCTACAGGCGGCACAGGCTAAAATGAAATCCATGATCGACCGAAAAGCTGTAGCACGAGTGTTTCAACCGGGTGACAAAGTGTTGGTTCTACTTCCTATTCCTGGTAGTAGTTTACAGGCCCGTTATAGTGGACCTTATGTCATTGAGAAGAAGCTAAACGAACGTGACTATTTGGTTTCTACTCCAGATAGGAGGCGTACTTCTCGTCTTTGTCACATTAACATGTTGAAACCATACATTGAGAGGGTTAATGTGTTAGCTGTTCCCCTCTGTGATGTCCCCAGAGTAGCCAAAGATGTAGAGCCCCAAAAGGAGCTCTCCAGTGCTGAAAAGGAGGTGGACAGTTCCCCTTCTGCCATTCTTGAAGGCAAGTTATTAAATTCACATTATCTCCAGAACCTACAGTTGTTGTTCTCCCATCTTGATGATAATAAAAGGGATAAACTAAGACAATTTATATTTTCTAATGCCTGTTTATTCTCTGATGTCCCTTCTAGGACCGATATCTTAAAACACGATATCGATGTGGGTGAAACGAAACCCATTAAACAACACCCTTATAGAGTGAATCCGGACAAACGCTTACATATGAATAAACAGGTGCAGTACATGCTGAACAATGGCTTGGCCATACCCAGCACTAGTGCATGGAGTTCACCTTGCTTGTTGATAGTGAAACATGGGGGTGATGATCGATTTTGCACTGATTTTAGAAAAGTAAATGCTATAACCAAACCAGATTGTTATCCTCTCCCTAGAATCGAGGATTGTGTCGACCATGTGGGCGTTGCACGCTTTGTAACCACTCTGGACCTATTAAAAGGTTATTGGCAGGTGCCATTGACTGAACGAGGTCAGGAGGTCTCTGCTTTTGTTACCCCTGATAGTTTTCTTGAGTACACAGTCATGGCTTTTGGCATGCGTAACGCTCCTGCTACCTTCCAAAAACTAATGAACATAGTCCTGTCCGAGTTACCCTTTTGTGAAACATATATAGATGATGTGGTGGTGTTCTCAGATACTTGGGAAGATCACTTAAAACACCTACAAACTGTTTTTACGCGTCTGAAAGAAGCTAGTTTGACGGTTAACCTGGCTAAATGTCAGTTTGGGCACGGAACTGTGACCTATTTAGGTAAACGTGTTGGAAGTGGTCAGGTACGTCCAGTTGAGGCAAAAGTGGAAGCAATATTGTCTGTCCCGATTCCTTCCACCCGTACGAAGCTGCGGCATTATCTAGCCATGGTGGGGTACTACAGAGGGTTCTGTAAGAACTTCTCCACTGTAGCTGCTCCTCTAACGGACCTCCTCAGCCCGAAAACATCTTTGATCTGGTCTGAGAGATGCCAAGAAGCGTTTGAACAAACAAAAACGTTGTTGACTAAGGCTCCTGTGCTAGCTGCACCAAAATTCGATGTCCCTTTTAAACTGGCTGTAGATGCTTGTGACTCCGGAGTAGGAGCTGTTCTCATTCAGGAAGGAACAGACGGAGTGGAACACCCAGTTTCCTACTTTTCCCGGAAGTTGAACAAACACCAAAAAGGGTACTCGACTATAGAAAAGGAAGCCTTGGCTTTGATCTTGGCACTAGAGCATTTTGAAGTGTACATTGGAGGATCTTGTGATCCCATTATTGTATACACTGACCACAACCCCCTTACCTTTTTGTATCAAATGTGTAATAAAAATTGACGCTTAATGACCTGGTCTTTGCGACTGCAACCTTTTAACCTCTCCATATTACACATTAGAGGTAAGGACAACTTTATAGCCGATGCCCTCTCTTGTTTTTAAATACCCTGCCCCAACTTGTCTTTTTGTATGGTGTTATGTAGCAGGTGTCCCCACAAGACTACATTTTCCCCCATACAAAACACTGGTGGTGGAGGTGTTATTTATCCTGAGGAAGCTGTCCATGCTGACACCTACAGGTTTTTGTGTATGTTGACTGCAGTCTTGTTTTGTTGGTTAATTAGTCTGATTATGATCAGGCTAGTGTGTTCAGCCAGGAACACCTGAGTGACACGCCTATATAAACTGCAAGGTGAGGATACTCTAATGCGGAGTGTTGTGAGCTCAGAGTGTGGTTGCTTTGTACTGAGCGGTTTGGGTACTGTGTGGTACTGTGGGGTGTTCTCCGCCCACCCCTGTCTTGAGGTTTGGTGATCTTCTGTTGAGAAGATTGTTGGTGAGTAGAAGTGTTTGCTCATTTTTGGTCTTTGACTGATGCACTTAGGAGGAGTTGCTTATTTTGTTTGTCTTTGACTGTGCTTGAGTGCACTTAGAAGCTAAAGGGTGCTTTAGTGACGTTTAGGTCCTGCTCAGAAGAGGGACGCTGAACAGTGTGGTTTCACTAACTTTATTTAACCAGGAGGTTGTGTGGCTGGCAGAGAGGCGACCAGCTCTTTGGAGTTTTTTTTTGTGTTGTTTGCCTAATGACAGTGTGAGTTCGGTAGCTCAGTTATCGTCTTTTCTTTTTACTCCTAGAGTCCCCCTTTGGTCAGGTAGTCTGTCACTGGACAGGCTTCGATGGCCCTGTTCTATGGGTTGGCCCTGCTCCAGTGACGTTATCCTAATTTTGGCCAACTCACTCTGTCCACCATTTGTTTGATACTTTCATTTTGTTCACAACGCTGTGCCAGAAGAGGCTGCACTCCACACCGGGAGGAGGAGTGCAGGAATCCATCTCAACCTGATGTGTGATTTAAATAAAGGTTTTTATTTTACCTTATTCCTTCTTGTGTCCTTTGTCCATTAAATGTGTTTGGCCTGAGCCAGCCGTAACAGTGGGCGCGCAGGTTCGTGTGTGTGAAAGTGAGAGTTATGCATGGAATGTGAAGCTGAAAAGGTAGAGAGTGAGAGCAGAGGAGGAAAGAATAAAAAAGGGTCACTGCTGTGTTGGAGAAATTTATTGGAAGAATCAGACAGTGAATAAAAAAAGGAAGAGGGGTTTTAAGTTTTTTGCTCTTCTTTCTCCTCCAAGTTTAAAGAATGAACCTTTTATCTGAAAGATCACTAATTTCTGTCATTCTATCTCAGTCTTTTGCTTTTTTCCAAAGCTTGGTGTCTTGTCGTCTGTCAGTTGGGACAACAGAGGTGGGCCCTGAGGATGACCAACTCCTGAGAGAGGCGCCTGTGACTGGTGTCATCTGCTAGGTCGCTTCATCGCTGCTGCAGAGCTGCTGGATGTCCAGTGCACCTGAGGATGGGTGTTCGTGCTCATCTGTGATGTGGTGCTGATGACCACACCTCTGAAAAACGAGACATGTCCTGAAAGGAGGACAGTTGGTGCTCTTTGCTACGAGATGAACCATGTTGAGAAGACAGGACGGCTTCAAATGTCCTGTACATCGGTCCAGCTGGTGACTATGTAAGCAGAGGTGTCCGGCGCGTGTGACATTTCAGTGCGTCGACCTTATTGCAACCTTAAAGTGCGACTAAACCCAAAATTAACCTTTTTTAGCTGATAAACTCCCTAGAATGTGTTTAAAATGTTATCTAGCACTATGGCTGTGTTTATTCTCACATAATTGTGCATATCTGTGTAAATTGGCAATATTTGGCAATATTTGGTCTAAAAATGTGTTTACGGTAGTTCTATGGGTTGAACTGGTGGATTACACCTTAATTTTCTTATTTGTGCAAACGCTCATGTGTGACATGTCTGCTCATGTGTGATGTCACACAGGTGGTTCAAGCAGAGCCAATCCCCTGCAGAGATGAGAAGTGCATACCTTATATGGAAGTGCTGCATTTCACTCCTGACAAGCGGTTTTATTTTTCTTTTCATTTTCATTGTTTTAGGCCTTTGGTTTTGGATGGAATGGGTGGAATAGATAAATACATCTACATGTTTATTCTTTGTTGTTGCTTGGTGTATGTTGTTGGCTAGAGGTTTAATTTGTTTTAGGTTGTTGCAGGTGGAGGCGTGAACAAAAGCACAACTCTACCTCCACCCTTCCTTGTCTCTCGACACGCCCATTTTCAGGGAGATTTTGGAAGGAGGAGTTACCGTCTCAACCTGGGTTTAGTTTCACTTTAAGGTCTGCCTAGAAGATGTAAAAAAAATAGACGGCCAGAAAAAGTGCTTACCAATCTTTCACGTGCTTCGAATGAGACTACATGTAAAAATTGCAGGTGTTTTTGGTGCAAGCTGTTCCAGAGGGTGGAGCCATGAAAATAAGTGACTAGTTTGAGAACATTCTTTATTGTTCTTTGAGTTTTTATTTTGTTTTATTTTACCCGAAGTGATAAAATCTGAAATGATGAAATGGGATTTGTTTTTAAGACTAAATGATGATTAATTAGAGATGACATGCACATGAAGATATGTGCTATAAACAGGAATAGGTTTTATCTGGACAGTAAAATCGTCATTTAAAAGTAACTAGGTGCCTTCTTAAAGTGTTTAGTGCTTTGTTTTGTAGGAAGGATCATATAATTAGATTAGTTTGTAACACTGTCTTAGAAATGTCCCATGAGGTGACAGGGAAAATTTTCCAAAATTAGTCAGAAAATCAGAGGATGGAGTGAATTAAGAATAGAAGTATTAATGTTTTTCTGACTAAATGTTTATCAATTTTTATGTTAAGAGTTAATGCTTAATTCAACATTTGTGAGAAAAAACATTTTAGTTTAGTGTTAAGATGTTTCAATAAAGCCTTGAAGAGGGGGGGTTGTGTGACTTTGCTTCAAAGGTCCGGAGTTTCTTTGAAAGATAAGGGCCCAATCTTTCTCGAAAGACTGGTCTTTGAGTGAATGCATATCACCCATCTCACTTCAAGCTTTGCAGTTCTTCTGAAAGGGAGTTAGGCAAATAATGTGTTTCCATGTATCTCACAGCCAAGTTTGTAAGATGTTGATGAGCACAGCTCAGCAATTAAGGGCAAACTGACCTTGTAGCTGATAGATGAAACAGAAATCTTTTGGCAGTGCCTGGCACTGCTTTGAAAAACAAAGTTTGATTGAAAACATGTTTGATAAGAGTGAGTGAAGTCATGTACTCCACAAAGGTATAAATTGAGAAGCGCTCGGATAAACAATTTGAGGGTCTGCTGCGAGTCTTGATCAGACGTCGAAGCTGCATGATGTATTTTCCATGCCAAAACTGTGAGGCCCTTCCAGTCTGTGTCAAGGTGAGGAATAATGAGTTACATCAATGCCTAAGTTTGTACGGTTAGTACTGTGGCGAGATTTAAATAGACATGTTTATCTTAGCAGGAAAACTGTTTGACTTGTAAATCTGAAGAGATGTACAACTGTTTGTGTATCTGAACATGTATGTTTTTACTTTTTTCTGTCACAAGACTTCTTTAATAAATATCTATTATTTTTAATTAAGTCTGTTTGTTTTCTTCCAAACCAGTGAGTCTGCCCACCTTTCACGAATATTTCATAGAACAAGGGGTTACTTGAGCTGGCTTGGTACAATGGAGTGAAGTAGAACCCGGTTACACTACATTTCCAATGTAACCGGGTTCTGTTTCACTCCACTGTACCAAGCCAGCTCAAGTAACCCCTCAACTCTGCGTTGTGTAGTTTTTTCAAGGAAGACAAGGGGTTTCTGGATGATCAGACAGTTTATTTCCTGAATGAGAACACATCAGGGTTTGAATCAGTGAAATAGCTCAGCTTCGTTCAGCACACTACAACAGAGCATTATGTTAGCTTATTCTTTTACTCAGCAGTGTTGTCTAACATTAACAAACTTAAAAGTGCAAAAATTGGTGCCAGGCACATATCTAATAAATATTCATTGCACATAATTCATCTGAGTAGATAAGAATTATGTTTTAGAAAAGAAAAGGAGTTTCTACTTTGGTCCAAAATTTTCCTGCAGGTGGCGGTAAAACAACGGCTGCTACTAAAACCCACGAAGAAGAAATCCACTCTGGAGCTGGAGTAAACAAGGCAAGAAACAGAAAAGGGAAAACGTGTTTGATTCCGGTTCTGTTGTGTATCTGGTCTGTTTTGTATTGGTTAACTGGACCCGAGTTCGGACTCGGTTGGACTCTGGGTTCGTGTCCTCTGGACCCATTTTGTCTCCGAGTTTCAGCGGAGCGAAACAATGGAAGCTAACAAGGTGAGCTTCCCCCTCTTTTTGGTAAAAGTTATTCTTCTTGGGCTGCCTGTGCAGCTGTTTCTCCTTGTTGTGACACCGGTTGAGATGCTACTTCATGCCCCTGCGTCTCCATTGCTCTCGAGTTTAACAACGTAAAGCATGTGTCGCAAACCCGCGCATGCATCAAACATAAAGCAGCGCCGTCATCTCGCAAAACCACAATATGAAGCTTCTTTGCGACAATTGTTTTTTTATTCTTATTTATCACGATAGAGACGATAGAAGGAAAGTAGCATGATAGACACGTTTCTATCGTCCCCACGATATAAATCGTCATACCGCCCAGCACTAGTATGTAATATATATGTATGTATTCTGTATGTATGTAGCATGTATGTATTTATGTAGCATGTATGTATGTAGCATGTATGTAGTATGTGTGTATGTATATAGCATGTATGTATGTATGTATGTAGCATGTATGTAGTATGTATGTAATATATATAATATATATGTATGTATTATGTATGTCTGTAGTATGTATGTATGTATGTATGTATGTATGTAAGTAGCATGTATGTAGTATGTAGCATGTGTGTATGTATGTAGCATGTATGTATGTAGCCTGTATGTATGTAGCATGTATGTATGTCACACTCACATAGCTTGTATGTATGTAGCATGTATGTAGTATAAGTGTATGTAGCATGTGTGTAGCATGTATGTATGTATGTATGTAGTATGTATGTAGCATGTATGTATGTAGCATGTGTGTATGTATGTAGCATACATACACACATCTTGTTCATTCACAATATCATACATACATACTACATACAGCATGTATGAGCATGTATGTAGTATGTATGTATGTAGTATGTATGTAGCATGTATGTATGTATGTAGTATGTATGTAGCATGTATGTACCATGTATGTAGCATGTATGTATGTATGTATGTATGTAGCATGTATGTATGTAGCATGTATGTATGTATGTATGTCTGTTAAGACACCACTCTTAAGTGGTGTCCTCGAACATTCAAGGTGATTTGAATGTTTTTAATTTGATTAAAATGAATTTAGTGTACAGGATGCGATTTTAGTGTGCAGGATGCAGCTGGAGAGGACGCTGGCGTGATGTCGCCGCTTCTCCACGCTAATAGTTATTTTACTGTTGCTATTTTTTGGAAATTTTTTGGAATTTTTTTGGACATTTATCTGGACTCGTTTTGTTCAGTGGTTTTTAATAAAGATTTTACGGACAGCTTGGCTAGCTCTTCCTAACCGGAATTTGGGCTGTCTACCTCCTGTCAAACTCCAGCACGAACTTACTTCAAGAACTACGTAGCTGCAATTATTGTTCCACTCACCTACTGCCTGTCAACCTCCTGTGTCATCTGGACTGTCCTGGATTTTCTCCTGTGCTCCTCTTCACGATATGCTCAACCAAGTTACATCCCTCTGCTTCTTGGTTGTTTCTTTCGGAGCCGTGGGTCTGCTGTTAGCAGCTAGCTCTGTGCTAGCTTCCCCCGGCTTGGCTGGCACGATGTTGACGTATTCTGCTTCGCAGCTGCTTGGACTTAACAACTGCTCCATTCCTCCCTCTGTTTCCACCATCAAACAACTGGGACTTCTGCGTAGACCTCGTTATATCCACAGAAGCTCTCGAAAGATATCCATCTACTCTGGACAGCCGCAGGTTGGGTCTATCGCGTGTGTCTCGTCCAAGAGACGTGTCGCACCTCGACGACGTCATCAGAACGCTGCGTCTGTAGTCCCTTGTAGTCCACAGCGCACGAAGTGGCAAGGAAAACGTGGAGTGGACTTCAGTCTGCTGAAACCGGTTCAAAAGGCTTCTACACCAACTGGTATTAAATTAGAACTTTTCAATGTGCAGTCACTATCAAACAAATCATGCCTAATTCACGATCACATTCTGGAGAAGGACTTGGACCTCATGTGTCTTACAGAGACTTGGCATCAGCCAGATGTGTACAGTTCTCTAAATGAGGCCTGTCCGTCTGGATACAGTTATCTGCAGAGAGCCCGCAGCACTGGCCGCGGTGGTGGTCTGGCTGTAATCTACCGCAATAATTTAAAATTGACACATCTGGCTTCTCAGGACTTTTCCTCTTTTGAAAGTTTGGCCTTCAACTTCAAAGCCCCACTCCTGATGAACGTTATATTGATTTATAGACCTCCCAAACCGCATGTTTCATTTAACTCAGAGATGCATGACCTCCTCACCTTTTTCTGCACCTCCCCTGTGAAAACTATTTTTCTTGGCGATTTAAATATCCACATGGACAACTCCTCTTCCCCGTTGGCAACAGATTTTAAGTCTCTTCTGGACTCTCTTAATCTCACCCAACATGTGGACGCCCCTACGCACAGCAGGGGGCATACTCTGGATTTGGTGATTACAGACACTGTACTCATCAATAACTTATCTGTATATGACCTGGGTGTCTCGGACCACAGTGTCATCTCTCTGGAAGTGCCTTCAACTTCACCTGCTTCAAACCCAAAGCGACCCATCCAGTTCCGGGACTTTAAAAACATTTCCCCTGATGTTCTGTCCGCTGATCTTCACGCCCTGACCGTTGTCAATCATTCATCTGCCAATGACTCCGTTGATTACTACAACCGATCTCTCCAAGAGCTTCTGGACCTACATGCTCCCTTGAAGACAAGACTGGTGTCTTTCTCCCGTTCAGCCCCCTGGTACACTGGTGAGCTCCGCAGGATGAAGGCAACTGGCCGTGCTATCGAGAGACGTCTAAAATCATCTGGTCTCTCGGTACATAAGCAGGCATACAAAGAACATCAGAAAGCATACGCCTATTCTCTTAAAGAAGCACGCTCCAAGTATTACTCCAACATCATCAACACCTGCCCTGGTAACTCTAAACAGCTCTTCTCCACAGTAACTCATCTACTTAATCCCATTAAACAAACTTCTGAGGAATGTGTTCAAAAATGCAACCTGTTCCTCTCATCATTTAAAAACAAAATTGACACCATCAGATCTCAGCTTCACAACCTCCCTGATCTTCGTTTACCATCTACCCGTCTGCATCCTGGGTCCCTGAGCAGCTTTGATGAGGTTGTTCAGAGTGAGGTGGAGTCCATCATAAAGAAAATGAAGCCTTCATCCTGCGCCCTGGATCCCTTCCCCTCATCTCTCATAAAATCCAATCACTCTGCAATAAGCCCATTAATCACACAAATAATAAATCAGTCTCTACAATCTGGTCATGTTCCACTGCCTCTAAAAACTGCCATCATTAGGCCTCTTCTGAAAAAATCTAATTTGGATCCCGACATTTTTTCTAATTACCGCCCAATTTCCCACCTCCCGTTTCTGTCCAAAGTGCTGGAAAAAGCAGTTGCTGCTCAGCTGCAGGACCACCTACAGCAACACTCTCTGTACGAGAAGTTCCAGTCGGGATTCAGAGTAGCTCACAGTACTGAGACTGCATTACTGAGAGTTACAAATGATATCCTCATGGCTGCTGACACTGGCTCTCCCTCCGTCCTTGTCCTCCTTGACCTCACTGCAGCCTTCGACACTGTGGACCATAATATTCTCCTCCACCGTCTTCATGTGGAGGTCGGTCTCTGTGACACTGTCCTGGACTGGTTCAAATCTTTCCTCTCTGATAGGCTGGAATGCGTTAGTCTTGGCAATGCCACTTCCCAGACAGTCGGTGTCTCCTGTGGTGTCCCTCAAGGGTCAGTTCTGGGGCCCCTGCTGTTTTCCCTTTACATGCTGCCTTTAGGTCAAATTATTAATCAGTTCAACATTTCTTTTCACTGCTATGCCGACGACACACAGCTTTACATCAGGACTGGATCATCCTCATCATCCCCATCTCCATCTTCACTCACTGCCCTCTCTGCCTGCCTGGAGGAAATAAGGGCATGGATGAATCAGAACTTTCTTCAATTAAACTGCTCCAAGACTGAGGCCATAATGATTGGCACCCCTCACCAGATACAAACATCAACTTTAACAACAATCTCCTTCTCTGGTCAAGACATCCCCCTCTCCACCTCTGTTACAAATCTTGGAATAAAAATGGACTCTCATCTTACATTTGAAAATCACATTAAGCATCTGTTTAAAACTTGCTTCTTCCATCTTCGAAACATCTCCAGACTTCGCCCATCTCTGACTTTTTCCGATGCTGAGAAACTCGTCCATGCCTTTGTCTCCTCCAGGCTCGACTACTGCAACTCCCTGTTTATTGGAATCCCTGGCAAAAACCTTCAGAAACTTCAATATATTCAAAACAGTGCAGCAAGGATTTTATTGAGAGCTCGTAAATTTGAACATATTACACCCATTCTTCATAACCTCCATTGGCTTCCTGTCACCTACAGAATTCAATACAAAACTGCTCTCATTACACATCAATGCTTACATGGAACTTCACCTGACTATCTAAAGGACATTCTTGCACCATATTCATCCACCCGGTCTCTACGATCACAGAACAGTAATCTACTTCACATTCCACGAACCAAATTAAGGACCATGGGAGACAGGGCATTCTGTGTGGCTGCCCCCCGCCTATGGAACTCCCTCCCTGACGACCTGAGAGCTCCACAGTCACTGGTTGACTTTAAAAGCGGTTTAAAGACTTTTCTTTTTAAGCAAGCCTATTCTGCCCCCGCATGATTTTATCTTTGATCTTGGTTGATAGTATTATAGATTTTACTTGATTTTATCACTTGTTTTATTTATTTATTTTTATTTTTTTAAGCAGGCCTATTCTGCCTCCACATGATTCTGTTTTTAATCTTAGTTAATACCATTATTGATTTTATTTGATTTTATCACTTGTTTTTATTGTTGTAGCACTTTGAGATTTTTATTAATGAAAAGTGCGGTATAAATTGAATTTATTATTATTATTATTATTATTATTATTATTATTATTATTATGTATGTATGTATGTATGTAGTATGTATGTATGTATGTATGTATGTATGTATGTATGTATGTAGTAAGTATGTAAACAGAGTGATCATATCAATAAACTTCATTGTCAGCAAAGGGTTTAAGCTTCAGGGCGGGCACGTGAACCTCTTCATAACCTTTGCGTTGCTTACGAAAAGAGCCATCTAGGAGCTGGCAACGTTTGTTGGCCATGAAATGGATACCCTGAGTGAAGGTCAAGTCTTCAAGGTCCATAAGCTGTTGAGGTACCATTGACTGTAGGAAAGCATGTGTCGAAAACCCGCGTGTGCGTCAAACATAAAGCAGCGCCGTCATCTCGCAAAACCATAATATGAAGCTTCTTTGCGACAGTTATTTTTTTATTCTTATTCATCACGATAGAGACGATAGAAGGAAAGTAGCACGATAGACACGTTTCTATCGTCCCCACGATATAAATCGTCATATCGCCCAGCACTAGTATGTAATATGTATGTATGTATTCTGTATGTATGTATTCTGTATGTATGTAACATGTATGTATGTAGCATGTATGTAACATGTATGTAATATGTGTGTATGTATGTAGCATGTATGTATGTATGTATGTATGTAGCATGTATGTATGTATGTAGCATGTATGTAGTATGTATGTAATATATATGTAATATATATGTATGTATTCTGTATGTATGTAGTATGTATGTATGTAAGTAGCATGTATGTAGTATGTCTGTATGTATGAAAGTAAAATGTATGTAGTATGTAGCATGTGTGTATGTATGTAGCATGTATATATGTAGCATGTATGTATGTAGCATGTATGTATGTCATACTCACATAGATTGTATGTATGTAGCATGTATGTAGTATGTGTGTATGTAGCATGTGTGTATCATGTATGTATGTAGTATGTATGTATGTATGTATGTAGCATGTGTGTATGTATGTAGCATACATACACACATCTTGTTCATTCATAATATCATGCATACATACTACATACAACATGTATGAGCATGTATGTAGTATGTATGTATGTATGTATGTAGTATGCATGTAGGATGTATGTATGTAGTATGTATGTAGCATGTATGTAGCATGTGTGTATGTATGTAGCATGTATGTATGTAGCATGTATGTATGTAGCATGTATGTATGTATGTATGTATGTATGTAGTATGTATACAGAGTGATCATATCAATAAACCTCATTGTCAGCAAAGGGTTTAGGCTTCAAGGC
>JBBPBX010050625.1:0-14491 GCA_038048925.1 Garcialebias charrua
CGGCCGGAACACCTTCGTCATCGGCCGGAACACCCCTTTCGTTGGCTGGAACACCATTTGTCGGCCGGAACACCTTTGTCGTCGGCCGGAACACCTTCGTCGTCGACCGGAACACCTCTTTCGTCGCCCGGAACACCTCTTTCGTCGGCCGGTAAACTGTCTTCGTCGGCCGGAACACTGTCTTCGTCGGCCGGAACACTGTCTTCGTCGGCCGGAACACTGTCTTCGTCGGCCGGAACACCGTCTTCGTCGGTCGGAACACCGTCTTCGTCGGCCGGAACACGTCTTCATCGTCGGGCGCCAAGGCGGGCGATGAGACGTTGTCGGGCACCGAGACGGGCGATGAGACGTCGTCAGGCACCGAGATGGGCGATGAACGTCGTCGGGCACCGAGGCGGGCGATGAGACGTCGTCGGGAGCTGAGGCGGGCGATGAGACGTCGTCGGGCGCAGAGACGGGCGATGAGACGGGCAATGAGACGTCGTCGGGCGCAGAGACGGGCGATGAGACGTCTGCTTCGTCAAGCGGCGGGACGTTGTCTGCTTCGGCGAGCGGCGAGACGGCGTCTGCTTCGGCGAGCGGGGCGCTGGGACCCTCTGTCAAGGACGAGGTGTCTGCGACGCTGGGACCCTCGTCATCGAAACCCTCTGAGACGTCGCCCTCTTCGTCGGGTCCCTCTGAGATGTTGTTGGGGGCCTCTCCGTCGGGACCCTCTGAGACGTCGTTGGGGACCATTTCGTCTTCTTCGTCGGGCGGTGAGACCTCAGGCGGTGAGACCTCAGGCGGTGAGACCTCAGGCAGTGAGACCTCAGGCGGTGAGACCACAGGTGGTGAGACCACAGAGTTGAGACCTCAGGCATTGAGTCTTCTGTCGAGACGTCTGCTTCAGTCGGTGAGACCGGCGTTGAGAGGTCTGCAGTAGCCGAAGCGTCGAGGTCTGCAGCAGCCGAAGCGTCAAGGTCTGCAGCAGCCGAAGCGTCGAGGTCTGCAGCAGCCGAAGCGTCGAGGTCTGCAGTAGATGGTTCCGAGTCTTCTGCGGCTGGTCCCAGATCTCCAGCGGCAGGGAGGACCTCAGCAGGAACGAGGACCCCTGGTGTAGTAGGGACCCCTGAAGAAGAGACGAGGACCTCCGGTTGGATAAGGACCACTGATGGAGCAGTAAGGCCCTCAGAACCCAAGACCACCTAGGGGACAGTGTCCGCGGAGAGAAAAAGCAACACTGCTTCCGATGGACCCGGTCGGTCGGTGGCTGGCACAGGTCTCAGTCTAAGCGCTGGCACAGGTCTCAGTCTGGGCACTGGCACAGGTCTCAGTCTGGGCGCTGGCATGGGAACTGGGCCTGGTGCAGCTGGATCTGAGGAGATGAGAGTTGTATCATCTGGTGAACTCAGCTGTGAAGCAGATGGTGTGTGGCGAGGCCCCCCAGGCTGAGCAGCAGGAGTGGAACCAGTCCAGGAGGTGCTGGCAGTCAAAGCTGCTGCTAACCTCACATGTTCAGCTGTGGGTGGAGAGGTGAGAGCTGCAGCTGTCTGTGAGCTCTGACGTTCAGCTTCTGATGGGCTCAGATGGGAATTTGATGAAGATGGGAAGCTGTGATCAGCAGGTGGTGAGTTGGGAGGCGGTGAGCTCCGACATTCAGCTGTGGGTGAGCTCAGAGGAGAATTTGATGAAGATGGGGAGCTGTGATCAGCAGGTGGTGAGTTGGGAGGCGGACCTGGCTGAACGCGAGCGAGCAGCAGTGAGCGTAACACACAGTTCTCCTTCTATGCCTGTTGGAACAGCTGCCACACCCCCGACGAGTCGTCTTCGTTGTCAGCTCCAGTGTATGAGGAAATTATGTCCTCTGCTGCGATCAATCTGCTCCACCAATCACTGGAGCGGCCGACATCTTCTTCCCTCACGGCAGGTGCGCAGGGGCGTGTGACTTCCACGCTCTCAGCAACAGGAGCGCATGGACGCGCAGCCTCCTCCGTCAGTACCACTCTCTCCTCAGTCCTGTCAGAACCGTTGTCAGCCGGGCCGGCACATGGGCTGACACACGCCCTCCCCTTTGAAAATTTCCCCGGCTTTTCTGACAGCCGGCGAGGAGAGTTTGACGGTGGGCGGGACTGGAACCCGGAAATGTCCACTCGTTCAGTCCGGCGGTGACGTGGACTGAGAGCCGTACCGGATCCACCCAGAACCCATCTGGTTCTGAGTCCTCGTCCGAGTCGGACCACATCGAACCGAGTGTTGGAACAGGGGAGGGAGATGGCCAAAAAGCTGTGCGGCCGCCTCTGAGCTTCCTCCGTTCTTCCTCTTCGACCAGAAGTGGGCATGAGAGGATCTCCACCTCCGGGCTGTAGTCCCTCCAGCCGGTCTCTGCACGAAACCCGTACATGTGAATCACGGTCGGCTCGTCCTGACCGGGTGCTGCGTTCGTCAGCCGCTGAGCGGGTCTGCTGTTCCACCTGCGGGTCTTGCGATTCCGTGGTCGGGTCATACTGTCACGGTTCGGTTCCGGTGGTGCACGCAAACCCAGAATGCAGGCAGAACAGGACTCGGAGACGGAGAGTGTAAAATCATAAACACTTTAATAATGAAAACAAAAAGACTGACGGTGCAGTCACTTACAAAACTAGGAGAAAATGATAAATGGCTCCACCAGACATCAGGGGGAAAATGACTATGACCTGGCGAGGAAGAAATGAAACGAGAGGGCTTTTATACTATGAGGGAGAGCGAGTAAATCAGTGCTGCTTGGCAGGTGGCTGATGACAACAGGTGAAAGTGATTAGTGATGCAGACTGGAACTGAGGAGTGAGTGAAAACAGAAAAAAGTATGACAGGCGCAAAGCCTGACAGGCGCTGAGCCTGACAGTATCGCTGTTGCCACAGTTCTCCAAAATTCTTGAAAAATTATTTGTGTCCAGACTGGACAAATTTATTGATAAACATAATATCTTGAGTAGTGATCAGTATGGGTTCAGATGGAATAATTCAACATGTCTGGCTCTTATGGACTTGATAGAACAGGTTACTACAGCGTTAGATGATAAGAAATATTGTGTTAGTCTATTTCTTGATTTAAAAAAGGCTTTTGACACCATTGATCATACTATTTTGATTGAAAAATTGAAACAATATGGTATGCTGGTGAAGATTTTCAGTCGTCCAGGACATGATAAATCAAAAAAGACGTTCAATACAGAACAACTGGACTTTATTTGTAACAGAAGACGTTTTGCTTCCCATCCGGGGAGCTTTATCAATTCAATGAGGAAACTGTGAGAGCGAGAGAAGTTATACACCCTGGCACAGTAGTCCTCAACACGTCTGATTACCAGGAAAAAATAACTACACTACTGAGCGACAGGAACACCTACGAGCCCCTGAAGAGAGACCCAACTAACACCTTTAAAAAGAAAGTCACAGATTATCTGCAAAAACTTGAAAAGGAGAAAACAATCAATCGATCATTGTATTATAGATTGTACTCGGGGGAAGCCACTCACTGTCTTTATGGACTTCCAAAAATACACAAAGAAGATACACCTCTCAGACCCATCGTCAGCAGCATGAACTTTGTGACATACAATGTTGCTAAACATCTGCTGGTATTTTAGCTCCTCTGGTTGGAAACACACCTCATCACATAAAGAACTCCATTGACTTTGCCAACAAAGTTCAACATTTGAAGCTGACCCCGGGAGAAACTCTTGTTTCGTATGATGTGACTTCTCTGTTCACATGCATACCCATTTCTGAAGCAGTAGAAACCGTCAAAAAATGACTTCTACAGGACAAGGATTTGGACAAAAGGACCAACTTCACCCCAGATCATATCTGCACCCTGCTGGATCTCTGCCTCTCCACCACCTATTTCAAGTTCAATTACTGTTTTTACAGACAGAAGCACGGCTGTGCGCCGCATGGGGGCGCTGTACTTAAGGGGCGTCAAAAGCGTCTCTAGAAAAAAATGTTTTTCTAGCAGGCATTTTCTTTAACTGCATGAAATGACAATAACAGGTCAACAGCACTGATTAGGCGCCCCCCTGCTCCCTCACCTCCCTCCTCCTGTCTCTCTGCTCTCCCTACACACACAGGTGCTGCTGTGAACACGCGCCCACAGGCGCGTTATTTATTTATTAATTTATTTATTTATTTATTTTTTCACTCGTGCACTGGAGCGGCAGAAAAAAAAAACTATTGAGGGCGCAAAACAGAAAAAGGGAGAAGAAAGTTGAAAAAAAGCCTTTCAATGTGGTTAAAAGAGAGTAGGTAAGTACAGTCAGTGTATTAGCAGGACAGGAGGCTTGTCAAAGTCAAAGTCAAAGTCAACTTTATTGTCAGATCTGCAATATGTACTGTACAGGACATACACAGGACCGAAATTGCGTTTCTCTCAGTCCCTCGGTGCAACAGTAAACATCTAAACATTGAAACACTGAAACATATAATAATTGACATAAGCATAAAATAGTAAAACTAACACTGTCCTGAGTTTTTTGCATAGTGGAATAAGAGTATGAAAATTTACACCAACTCTAAAACTAAAACATTAAACATTTAATGAACATAATACTGTCCTGAGTTTTTGCATACTAGTATAAAAAAAGAGTATAAAAAGTATAACTAAAATAAACTAAAGGTTTCTAGCATTGACATTTGCAAAGTGGCAAAGCAGCGTATGAGTTAATGTACACAGTATATGTATGAGGTAGTAGTTGATGTTGTTATAGAGGCAAAAAGTGGCATATGCAGTAAGGCACATTGGGCATCCCTAAATAAGACCGTTCAGAGCACACTGTATATGTATCAGCAGTGGTGTAGATATTAGAGTAGTGTAAATGTAAACAGTAGTAAAGTATGTAAAGTATTGTAAGTCTTGTAAAGTATTCAGGTTAGCTAAAGCTAGCCTAATAGGAATCGTCCCATATTTGGCTGTTAAATAAATGTTGCCTCCCCTATAGACGTGATTTGTTTAATATTTTTATCTGATACATGTCACACACACACATCCACACACTATGTGTAAGAATTATCTAAATAAAACAGGAAATATTAACACAGGAAAGCTAAACTGTTGTGGTGGCAGTTCCCAGCTATGTTCCAATGCAGTGCTGCAATTTATTCACTCATATGTACATTTATTATTATTGATTCTTTAATTAAAGATGAGTTGTACAAGTTTATGTGTGTATCAGACAAATTAGTCCTCAGTGTCACTATAGCCCTGAGACTCAAAAAGGTTGGTGACCCATGTTACCAACCTTTTTGGCAGAGGGACACTTGAGTTTAAATGTCTTATTTAATATCACTACAGTGGTGTGTGTTGTGATGTATCTGGTAAGTCAGATCAGATGAAATGTCCAGTCAGTAACTGTTATCCAACAAGGAGATCATTTAAATTAAAGTTTCATTTCTATTGTGGTTTGACTGCTGTATTTTTAAACCTACTTAACACAAAATTAATGTCATTCAGCTGTGAGGATGGAGAGAAGGAAGAGAAGATGACAGAGGAATCAGGACAGACTGGGGAAGGCAACAGGTTGGTCTAATGCAGGTGGAAGTGAGGGAACAGCTACTTAATCCCAAGCAATAACATGTAAACATTATTTTTAAAAACTGTATTAAGATCTGTAATTTTTACAACTAATATATAATGCTTTTTTGACCATATGACAGTGCAGAATGCCACAGACAAAGGGTGAAGGAGACAGACACGAGGTCAGTGATAGAGGAGACAAGTGATGACATCAGGTAGGAATAATTACATTAGGGAGGCAACAAAAACCTATACTGTATACCATGATGGTTTGAATTTCTGATGACCATCTTTCATTGTCTTCTTTCACAGAAAGTAACAGTTTAAATGTCATAAATGTTAAAACACTGACATGGACTCCAGGATGTTAAGATTTCATATTTTTGCTACATAAAATATTGAGCACTGATTACCACTATTGTTATATATTTTTACTTTATTAAACTTCTTATTTGTTTATGATTGGAATGATCACCTGATATAATATGTAACATAAAAAAATCTGTAATATTGCTACTGTATTTTCTAAGTGCATGACTAAGGGAGGAAAGCTGTATGAGGCGGCAGGTAAAAAAAAGGGGTGGGGGGGGGGGCGCCGTTGATGTTTTCGCATCCACCTCAAAAATATGTAGTTGCGCCCCTGCATGGGATCTCCAGTGTCACCCATTGTTGCCAACCTCTACATGGAGGAAGTGGAACAGAGAGCCCTAAACTCCTATGAGGGAACAGCGCCAAGCCATTGGTTCCGATATGTGGATGATACCTGGTCAAAATCCAAGCCAGGGAGGTGGAAGCGTTCACCAGACACATTAACTCGGTCGACAACAACATCAAGTTCACCAGAGAGGATGCTAACGACAACAAGCTGCCTTTTTTGGACTGTTTGGTTCACATGGAGGGAGAGGACAGTCTTAACATTGAAGTTTACAGAAAACCAACCCACACAGACCAGTATCTTCTGTTTGACTCTCACCATCCACTGGAGCACAAACTTTCTGTCATCAGAACTTTACAGGATCGGGCAGAACACATCCCCACAAGGACAGAAGGGAAGAAAAAGGAACAGAAACACATTGAAAAATCTCTTCAATCGTGTGGATATCCCAACTGGGCTTTTGTCAAGTCAGCGAGGAAATCGACAAAACACACTAATGAACAGAAAAAGGTGAACAGACTTAAAAACATTGTCATCCCTTATGTGGCTGGAGTTTCAGAGAATTTCAGAAGGATTTTCAACAAACGCAACATCCCAGTTTTCAAGCCCAGCAGGACTCTCAGACAGAGGCTGGTCCATCCTAAGGACAAAACCCCCACACACAAACAGAGTGATGTAGTGTATGCAGTTCAGTGCAGCGAAGACTGTCCAGACCTCTACATTGGAGAAACTAAACAGCCCATCCACAGAAGAATGTCCCAACACAGGAGAGCAACCTCCTCTGGACAAAACTCAGCTGTTCACCTCCACCTCACGGACAAGGGACACTCATTTGAGGACCAAAATGTGCAAATTTTGGACCGAGAGCACAGGTGGTTTGAGAGGGGTGTGAATGAGGCGATTTATGTAAAACGAGAGAAACCATCGTTAAACAGAGGAGGAGGTCTAAGATTTCAACTTTCTAAAAAGTATGGTGCGGCCCTGCAGCTGATTCCCAGACGTTTCTCACCTGATAAGAACAGAAGAGCTTTGTTTGTGAATTAGACTAACAAGACTTTGACAGGTCCCTGCTATCAATGTGTGAGGTGTGATTTGTCAATTTACATACAGTAGGATGTGTGTGTGTGTGTTTCCTGTAAGGTCTGCTTTCACACACTGAACTTTGAATGGGTCACAGGCACGTGTTATCCCAAGTATGTGTGTGTGTTAACTTCCAATTTACATATGTTGGTGCGTGTCAGTGGATCAGCCTGTATAACTTCTCTCGCTCTCACAGTTTCCTCATTGAATTGATAAAGCTCCCCGGATGGGAAGTGAAACGTCTTTCTGTTACAAGTAAAGTCCAGTTGTTCTGTATTGAACGCCATTTTTGAAACAATATGGTATTAGAGGTCAAGCCATACAGTGGATATCTAGTTGTTTAAAAGACAGAAAACTGTTTTTACAGATCGAAGATATTAGATCTCCTCTATGCAGTGTCATGTGGAGTATCGCAGGGTTCAGTTCTTGGGCCTAAGCTGTTCATATTGTATGTAAACGATTTAGTTAAGGTGTCTAGTATCCTCAAGTGTGTTTTATTTGCAGACAATACTACTTTCCTTTGTTCTGGTAAAGACCTGAATCACATGTTCGAATTAATGAAGATAGAGTTTGCAAAAATTCAAACTTGGTTTAAATTAAATAAATTATCATTGAACATTGAAAAAACTAACTACTGTACAGTATATGATATTTAGTTTTAAAAAAGCCAACTGTAGATTTTCTTTTTAAAATTGATGGTGTGGAGATACGTAGAGTGAGTGAAGTAAAGTTCTTGGGAGTGATTATTGATGATAAATTGACATGGAAAAAACATTTTAATGTTGTAAGAACTAAATTCTCTAAATCTACGGCAGTGCTGTATAAAGTACGGGAATTTTTGACTGACAAGGCATTGTGTTTGCTGTACAATACAATTGTTGTGCCACATTTGATTTATTGTGTTGGTATCTGGGGTACAGCTTGTAAAACAGCAGCCAAGTCTATTTTTATTTTACAAAAAAGAGTAATAAGAGTGATCTCAAGAAAGCATTATCGTCATCCTTCAAGTATTTTGTTTTATCAACTGAAAATTCTTAAGTTTTTTGATTTGGTGGATTACAATGTTCTATTGCTGATGTACAGGGCTCAGAATCAAAATTTACCGTCAAACATACAAGTGAATTTTGTTAAAAGGAATAGTTGTTATAATTGAAAGGGAACAGATATTTTTGTAAAGAAGAGGTATAGAACAAGTTTAAAGGGTAGGTCTACGTTAATGAAGGGAATTAGTTTATGGAATAGTTTGGATGATGATGTAAAAAAGGAGAAATCATTAGTTGTATTTAAGAAAAAGATAAAGAATGTTTTGCTGACGAGATATATATAAGTTTTGCTGATATCAAGAAATTATACTGAAAAATTGTGATAATTTTGTGGTTTGTTGTATTATGTATTTTTTTATTGATTGTTTTGATTTAATATTGTTATGAAGGGGCAGAAATGATAAGAATTTATTCTTCTTCTGCTACCTTTCATTTTATAGTTATTTTATTTAATTGTTTTGAATATGTCTTGTTTGGTGGGTGTGGTCGTGAGATGGAGTAGTTGCGCTTGCCAGTGCTCCGGTTAAAACTTAATTCTTAGCACCACCAAGCCCTCTACATTTACTTTTTTTGCCTATTATCACGCACACAACTTCCATCAAGCATTCCTTTTCAAGATTTTAAATTAAAAATGTCTCAAAAGTCGACAAGATCGAAGAAGGATGACGCTGGCCTAACCCTTGAGGCAATTACGTTGCTGCTTGAGGAACACCGTGCGACACTGTCAGCTGAGTTCAAACAAACTTTCAATCAGCTGGATGTCAAACTGGACCAGCCCCGGCTCGCGGTGGACGAACACGGCCAGCGTGTGTCATCACTGGAACTTGTCACTGATGACCTGAGCCAGCGCCTGGCGGAGGTGGAAAACACCTGCTCAACTCTCCAGGAGGAAAACACCAGACTAAAGTCTAAACTAGCAGACTTAGAAAGTAGAAGCAGACAGCAGAACATTCGTATTCTGGGCCTACCGGAGTCTATTGAGAGCGGACGCCCCACAGACTTCTTCTCCAACCTGCTGTGCGACATCTACAGGCGTGACACGCTTCCATCTCCACCTGAACTGGACCTGGCTCATCGAACCCTCGCCCTGAAACTCGCCTCGGACCAGCGGCCGCGCCCAGTTATCCTGCGAGTGCACCGAGTCCAGGTGAAGCAGCTCCTCATCCGGGAGGCTCGACGCAGAGGCAAACTTGAATACCGGGGGAAACCGGTGTGGATCGTGGAGGATTACACCCCTGAAGTCCTTAAGCAGCGCGTGGAATACAAGGAAGTGATGGCTGCGCTGTATTCTCTGGGTTTTAAACCTGCTCTGCTTTTTCCTGCTCGACTCCGTGTGACTTTACCTGATGGACACAGAAAGTGGCTGGGCTCTGTGGAGGAGGCGCAGAAGTTCATGGACACCTTTCAGGCTTCACAGCGCAAGTAATATTTAACTTTTTCTTTGATTGATGAGCAACGCGCTGTTCCCGCACTGGCTTTGTTTATGTTTACACTAAACTTTTCTTTACATGAGGTGACGAACAGATGAGCAGGACTCTGCCCATACTCTGATTATCTGACTATTTCGTTTTCAGTGCCTTAAAAGAGTGCGGCTTTTTGGTTTTGTATTTAGGCACATAAATAATTGAAGTATTCATGTATAAAAATGGGTGAAATATATAATGTTTTCAATATATTCTTTTGAACTATTAACATTTTTCCTCTTCTTGTTTACCTGTTGACTATCATAAATTGAATCTTGAATTAATCTTAAATTGATTAAACATTTAATTTAAGATTAGGATTAATTTAACTCTATGTTTGTATGTGTGTGCATGATTACACATACATCTACTGTATGTGTATACATTTTTGGCCTTGCATACTTTTAAACTATTTTGTGAGGTGTTTATAAATTTTTTGTTCCTTTTGCGATACTGGAGCACTAGTTTAAAAGTTAGACAGGATACTTTTTTTTATGGAGCTTGCTGCTTTTGTTTTTTGCATCTGTCCAGGGTGGGAAGGGGGAGGGGGTCCATCACTGCCATTAATTTATATTTTCTTTCACTTTGCCAAGAACTGCACAGCCATCAACACATTAGACTGTATTACCTACCTTTCTTATACAAATTATTAGTAATATGAGTGGTCAGTTGGTGTTGTCAAGCTGGAACGTCAAAGGTTTGAACCACCCCGTCAAGAGAAGGAAGGTGCTCTCTCATTTAAAACAGTTAAATACAGGCATTGCTTTCCTGCAGGAGACTCACATTAGAAGTGACGATAGCAAACGATTACTGCAAACATGGCACGGGCAGAGTTTCCATTCCTCATTTCGAGCAAAGGCTCGGGGCGTCTCGATCCTCATCAGTCAAGACATTTCATTTGAACCTTTTCAAGTTAACTCAGATAAATATGGTCGTTTTGTGATTGTTTCCGGTAAATTGTACAACACACCAGTAGTGCTAGTTAACGTTTATGCCCCAAATACGGATGATGTTGGTTTCTTTGAGAAATTATTCTCACTGCTCCCGGACCTAAACACATACTCATTGATACTCAGTGGTGACTTGAATTGCTGGTTGGACCCAGTTTTGGACAGATCCTCTACAAACCCTGCCACAGCCAGCAGGTCGTCCCACACTATTCGTGCCTTTCTATCTAAGTATGGCCTGTGCGATGTATGGCGTTTTTTACACCCAGCTGAGAGAGAATATTCTTTTTTTTCTCATGTTCATCACTCGTACTCGAGGATCGATTACTTTTTCATAGACAACAAACTTCTTCCCTCTGTCCGTGGCTGTGACTACCACAGTATTGTCATCTCAGACCATGCACCTGTCACTCTGTCTTTGTCCCTCCCTGACATTCCTATAAGGAGTAGACAGTGGAGATTCAATTCAACGTTACTGTCAAACAATGATTTTGTTACATTTATAGAAAAAGAAATAACCTTCTTTCTATCCATAAACAGAACTCCTGGGATCCCACTGTCAACCGTTTGGGATACCCTTAAGGCCTATCTTAGGGGACAAATCATTTCATATACCGCCCGGCTGAGGCAAAAATCTCAAAAAGAAAGAACTGATTTAGCCCAGCAGATAAAAGAAATTGATCAACAATACGCTCAAAACAAATGTCCTAATCTGTACCAAAAAAAGTAGAACTCAAAACTAAGTTTGACTTATTGACTCAATAGAACAATCACTTTTGAAAAGTAAATCAACATTTTACAGTGGTATTTGAAAGAGAACAAGGTTATTACAGCATTTTCAGAGTAACTTGCAAAATCAGAAGAGGGGGTGGGTTCTAAACCAGGGGAATGTTTGAATGCGGCTTTGTTTAATGAAGTAACATGAATCCCAGAAATAGTGAGAGTCTGATGTATGACAATACACAGCCATTTAGTTGTTCCTGATGTTGCTTTCATTCCTATTTTTAGGGGTGGCCGTGGCGTAGTGGTAATGGCAGTCGTCCCCCAATCGGAAGGTTGGCGGTTCAAATCCCGGTTCCCCACACCATGTGTCGTTGTGTCCTTGGGCAAGACACTTAACCCCGAGTTGCTCCTGGTAGGACTGGAAAGCACCTTGCATGGTAGTCTGCCGCTACTGGTGTATGAATGTGTGTAGCACTTTGAGATTTTCACTAATGAAAAGCGCGTTATAAATTGAATTCATTATTATTATTATTATTATTTCTTGTGCAACTTCTGTGTGGAGGCATATTTGTTTCAAATGCTTTTAGGCTTCAGTTTCAGGTGTTCCTGAGGCATGCACGAGCAGCATCAGGCAATGGCATCATGCAGGGGGGGTTCGCAGAGAAAAAAAGTTTAATTGTTAGTAAAGACTGCTTGTGTTAAACTTCTCAAATTTTATCTGGTCACGTTTATAAAAGTTTAAATATTTAAATATTTCAGGCTTGTAGATAGAAAAGCAACAAAAAAGGAGCCAGTTGTGACGTTTTGTTGTGAAGACTTGACAGAGGGACTAAAATTCAACACATTTCTATATGAAATTAAAATAAGGCAGTTTCAATTGATTTGTGATGTTCATCTTAGTTTTATTTACTCACTAATTAAAATCACTCATACCTGCAAAGATGGACCTGTATGTAGCGTATATCCTCCCTCTGTCTCCTGCAACAATCTGGCAGGTGAAGGTTCTGTTTCGGCCATTTTGATGCTTCACCGTCAGAGATGAAGCACACTTGGTCTCTCCTCTTAAACTGAAGCCATCACCTTCATCACGCAGCACAGTTCCTGTCTCATCCACCCAGAGGATTTCATCTTCACAAGAAGATTTGTAGCTACTCAGAGAACACTGGAGAGTCAGATCTCCATCGTCTCTACGACCAACATCTGATGGAGAAACTGAAAGAAACAAATAAAAACATCTGTTAAACAGACTACATGAATAATGTTTTTATTTCTGTCTCAGTTTCACTTTGTGCTTCTTCTGTGTAAACATTAAATGAGTCAATAAATCAGGAACATCCAGGAAAATCTACATTTATCAAAGAAAAAGGAACAAACTTCTCTCATTCCTTGAGTGCAGATAGATTTCATTAAAATCTTGTCTGCACTCGCTCTCTGAGAGAATCCCTCGTGTTAAGGCCCGTCCAAAGACATTCAGCTCCCTGAGAAAAAGAGGATTGTAGTGATGATAGAAACAAGTCCTCTATACTTGTGTCAATAAAGACTGAAGAGAACTGAAGAACTGAAGAACTGAAGGAACTGAAGGAACTGAAGGAACTGAAGGAACTGAAGGAAGTGAAGGAAGTGAAGGAACTGGAGGAAGTGAAGGAACTTGAGGAAGTGAAGGAACTTGAGAAGGTGAAGGAACTGAAGGAACTGAAGGAACTGAAGGAACTGAAGGAACTGAAGGAACTGAAGGAACTGAAGGAACTGAAGGAACTGAAGGAACTGAAGGAACTGAAGGAAGTGAAGGAAGTGAAGGAACTGGAGGAAGTGAAGGAACTGGAGGAAGTGAAGGAACTTGAGGAAGTGAAGGAACTTGAGGAGGTGAAGGAACTGAAGGAAGTGAAGGAACTGAAGGAAGTGAAGGAACTGGAGGAAGTGAAGGAACTGGAGGAAGTGAAAGAACTTGAGGAGGTGACGGAACTGAAGGAAGTGAAGGAACTGAAGGAACTGGAGGAAGTGAAGGAACTGGAGGAACTGGAGGAAGTGAAGGAACTGGAGGAACTGGAGGAAGTGAAGGAACTGGAGGAACTGGAGGAAGTGAAGGAACTGAAGGAACTGGAGGAAGTGAAGGAACTGAAGGAACTGGAGGAAGTGAAGGAACTGGAGGAACTGGAGGAAGTGAAGGAACTGGAGGAACTGGATGAAGTGAAGGAAGTGAAGGAACAGAAATGAACTGAAGGAACAGAAGGAAGTAAAGGAACTGAAGAACGTTAAGAACTGAAATGAACTGAAGGGAACAGCCTCAAAGAGTTGCTGTCTTCAAATACTTACGAGTCAAAACACTCAGAGCCACAGGGTTCAATTTGGAGTTTGTAGAACGACATGCATATATTCCAGGATCCTCAGTCGTGACGTTGTTGATGATCAGAGAACAGGAAGTGTCCAGACTCATCCTGTCAGCTCGAGGTGAACTCTGAACAGCTTTTCCACCTTTAATCTCCAATTGAAAATCATTGCTTTCAAATTTGTAATACCAGTCAACGCTGGAGCATGGGTTATAATTTGTTGGACAAGGTAAAACTACAACATCTCCGACTCTGTGATAACGAAAGAGGAGGTCTCCAGTGATGCCTGCAGCTAAAAGTTTTCCCATTTCTGCAGCAGAAAACGCTTTGAGGCCAACATTTAAAGCCAAGTTTAATTCTGCATCCGAAAGTGATGTGAGTCCTGCAGCAGAAAAGACACAATTAGAAAGAAGAGAATAATCAAACATCATCCACAAACAGGAATGTAGACTTGCAGATTTATAATTACAATGAAATAATGTGTTGACTCCACCTGCTTAGGATTTGTTCACTATTTAGTTTTGATTCAGAAGCTCTTAAAACATTTATATCTTCCTTTTATGAGATGATTCATTGAACAGTTTCTTTCTCTTGACTGAAGCCAAACTTCAGTTTCTGACCTGGAGCCACTTTTTGTTTTCCTCCTGATGAAATGAGAGGATCTGTCCAAACTTTTTTTTTATTTTTTTTTATTCAGTTTACATTCTGTGTATATATATATATATA
>JBBPBX010050625.1:14581-24899 GCA_038048925.1 Garcialebias charrua
TATATATATATATACTGGGTTAGGGTTAGGGTTAGGGTTAGAGTTAGGGTTAGGGATAGGGTTAGGTTTGCTCATGCATCATCAATTTGCACAAACTGTTTTCTGTCTGATGAAATGAGCTCTATACATTACTAAAAACATAAAGAAGGAACTGAAAGAACTGAAGGAATGGGTCATGGATCAATGATTGACTTTATAGTCATGTCATCTGATTGACACGACTGGACTGAAGGAACTAATCATGGCAGCACAAGATCAACAGAGGTCAGGGTCTGTCCTACCAGACAAGAGCCAAGATGCAGGCTGTGGAAAGATGCCCCTGAGACACTCAACACGTCAGGCAGGCAACACGGAGCACCATAACCAGCTCTACCATTAACAAACACATTCTTGTTGTAGCTGTTTCCACAAACATGTTTTAATTTTTACATGTTGATCAGAGTTCATCAGCTCACACTTTAAGTTTCTAACCTTCAACATTTGAACAGAAACACATGTTTACCTTCAAACTGCAGCAGAAACATCAGAATGAACTCCAGTACGGCCATTTCTTCTCCTTCTGTCAGTTGCTGAACCACCAAGGACTTTCTTCTTCTGCAGGTCTTATGCAGGTGCTTCCTCTTTATAGATGACTTGAAGGATAAAACATATTTCACAATCCCAACAGTTGATTTAGTTTTTTGACTTGTAACACACATGTTTCCTCTAACCTGAAAAACACGTTCAGAAAAGCAAACTTCAGTTGTGTCGAACTGAATGTAAAACAAAACAAATATTTTATTTTTAACATTTATAATTTCTTTAATATCACAAGACATTTATATATAAGAAGCACTTTCTTTAAAGTAGTTTAAACAAATAGGAAGAGCAGTATCAATCCATCTATTATCTTTTACCCGCTTCTTCCATTTTTGGGTCATGGAGGTCGGTGCCCATATCCAGCAATCACTGTACGAGAGGCGGGGGACACCCTGGACAGGTCTTCAGTCCATCACAGGGACATAGAGGCAAGTTACCAGTCAGTCTAACATGCATGTTTTTGGTCTGTGGAAGGAAACTGGAGTATCTGGAGAAAATCCACACATGCATGAAGAGAACATGCAAACCCCACCCAGAAAGGTCCCCGGAACAAAGAGAGATCAAACTCTGGCTCCAAGACAGCACCCCCATGCTGAGAGACTGTTTTGGAAATACGAACTCGTCTGTTTTCAGGGAGGCAGCAGCTGAGGGAAACTCAGTGAATCTGGAATTATATGCTTCATCTGTATTGGGTTATATCAGCACATGCTGTGAAAACGTATCCATAAAAAAATATGTTAAATCTTACCCAACACAAAACCCTGGTTAAATAAAGAGGTTTGCACTCTGCTTGCAGCCAGGAACTCTGCCTTCAAGTCTGGAGACTCAGAGAAGCTGAGAAGGAGCAGGAAAGAGCTGGTTGCTGGCATTAAAAGGGCCAAGGCCACATATGTACAGAGGATCGAGGGTCAGTTCACCTCACAAGACCCACGGAGCATGTGGAGAGGCATCAAATGCTTAACAGATTACAAGAGTAAAAGCAAACAATGCCCCAGGGACCCATCTCTGCCTGATGCCCTCAATAAGTTTTATGCACGCTTTGAGGACCCAAATAGACCAGCCAGCACCAGACTTACCTCACCACCAGATGAAGAGCATCTCAGCGTGACCGCAGCAGAAGTGAGAGGCAGTCTCAGAAGGATCAACCCTCATAAAGCAACTGGACCGGACAACATCCCGGGGAAAGTTCTGAAGGAATGTGCGGATCAGCTCTGTGAGGTGCTGGCTGACATCTTCACCACCTCACTTGCACTGGAGTCAGTTCCCACCTGCCTGAAGACCGCCACCATCATCCCAGTCCCAAAGAGCTCCACAGTGACTGGTCTGAATGACTATAGGCCGGTGGCTCTCACTCCGATAGTCGCAAAATGTTTTGAGAAACTGGTCATGTCCCACATCAAGAGAACCGTCAACATCAACGAGGACCCTCATCAATATGCATACCGCGAGAACCGATCAACAGAGGACGCCATCTCCTCTGTGGTCCACACTGCTCTCACCCACCTGGATCAGAAGGACTCTACGTCCATATGCTCTTTGTGGACTTCACGTCTGCCTTTAACACCATGATCTCCCAAACTCTGATAGACAAACTATCCACACTTGGACTAAGCCCCTCCGTTTGTAACTGGGTCTTAGATTTCTTAACTAACAGACCACAGTCCGTGAAGATCCACAACTTATCCTCCTCCACCATTACCCTCAGCACTGGCTCTCCTCAGGGATGTATGTTGAGCCCTCTCCTGTTCACTCTGCTCACATATGATTGTACAGCCACACATCCAGGCTGTCAACTATGAGATATGGTGACGACAGTACGTCTGTAACTATGAGATATGCACTTTCTGATTCAATGCTCTTTGTTTAAACTGTTAAACTTTTCCAGTTCGTTAAATTATTATTTTTAATTCTTAACCTGTAAGGGTTTGAGGGCAGAAGTAGCCTGGTTAAAACCAGACCCTTGTCCTTCACTTCGCTTTGTACTAGGGTCTGGGACTTCTCTCATAGACAAGGATTTCTCCGGTAGATTTTTGACCGGACCAATCAGAGAACAGAAGGCGGAGTTTTGTTAGTTTAGCCTGGCGAGGTCCAGGCTATCAGATAAATAGCTCAGAAACCACTCGGTGGATATTTTTTCTGCTACCAGTGTGTAATTATATGGCTCTAATTTACTGACTGTTGGCCTGGATGAAACATTTGAGATAAAATTCGATTTTTTATCATTTATTTTCGTAGCGCACCCGAGGCTGTTTGGAAAATGTCAAACCGAAACTATTTAAATCCAGCAGATTTGACCATTTCGTGAATTGATTTAGGAACTGTTAAGCTCAGGAACACTTCTGATATAACGTCAGCTAAGAAATATATTTTTCTCAGCAAAGAAATAATAGTTTTTTACCTTGTTTTCATGAAAATTCCTTTGTGGCGGCAGCCATTTTAACTGACGACGTCAGTCGACGTCGTTCAAAACTCCGCCTTCTGTTCTCTGATTGGTCCGGTCAAAAATCTACCGGAGAAATCCTTGTCTATGAGAGAAGTCCCAGACCCTAGTACAAAGCGAAGTGAAGGACAAGGGTCTGGTTTTAACCAGGCTAGGGCAGAAGTGACTAAAGATGATTACCTGGGTTTAAATTGTGCTATGAAAAGCAACATTATTTAAATATCAACATGTTTCATATCCTGATCCTCATCCTGGTCAAGGCTCTTAAATTAAATGTGTTCTTTGGATCTTAAGGGTTGCTGGACTTTTTACTTTCCCACCTGTGTCCTTTTCCTGTGCACGTTGGCTGAAGTAGTCCAATTCAACCATTAACTGGGCTACTCCAGCCCAATAAATCGGGCCAGAGTTCCTACTTCAATGTTTATTGAGTGACTGTTCCCGACAGCAAAAAGGTGTGGTTTCTCCCTTTTATGGATTTTCATATGTGTACTTTGAGCTTTCGTAGACATTCCTACACCTACAATCATAAGTGCCAACACACGAACTGTAAATCCTACTGATAAAAGGTGGAATTTCAGGGGGAGGCTCCATGTTAGACAGTACACTTTATTTTATTTGAGTAATAGGGAATTACGGTAGGTTGATTTTTAGGCAAATGTTTTGGAGATTGTATCAGTTTTGCAACTTCTGGAATGAATGCAACATTAAATTCATGAACAAAATCCACTGGACATATAGAACCAGAGAAAACGTAACATGAACTAGTGTGCAAAAACCTTGAGTGAACTCTCTGTTTCTTCATATTAGTCGTTTGAGGGGCCAAGATGGTGTAGAGGCAGGGCTGCCGACTTGGAACCCGAAGGACCCAGGTTCGAACCCCGGCCACTACACACCTTGGGGTGTCTATGAGTGCACACCTAATTCTCCAGTTCCCCGGGCGCTTTCTATGGCTGCTCACTGCACCACCTGGTGGTGGTTGGGTTAAATGCAGAGACGAATTTCGTCTTGTATGGGAAACATACACAGATGACAAAATGTGACATTTATTTATTTATTTATTTATTTATTTATTTATTTATTTATTTATACAGTAATCAGTTATTAAATAAATGTTTGGCCATTGAAACAATGGGAATTAATAGGTTGCAAAAGTTACCAAGTGTCTGTTGACGAGGTGACAACATTTGTAGCTGTGGGATAGTCTTCACTGTGATGGGGCGGGCATTTAAAATCTTTTATTTTCTTCTTTGTCTTCTTCTTTGGGCTATTTCTTCTTCAGGGGTCACCACTGCCAGTCATCCTCCTCCTTTTTGATGCTGTCAATTAAAAAATGTCTCACTCAGCAGTCTTAAAAACAAGAAATGGGTAACTTTGTGAAGCTGCATGAAGGGCATGACAGGACAGGTCAGACAAGCATTTTGCAATGGAATGTTTCCCGTTAGTTTACATCATCCTGTCCTTTTGAGTAATCACCTTCTTTTTACTGCCATGACCGACTCTCTACCAATACGTGGAAAACTCTGTAATGAACTGTTTTATGAGTCCTTAAGTATATAAAGTTTAGCTTCAGTTCCCGGTGAAACACACTAGCTGGAACCATTGCTGGTGGATGTTTTAACACTCCCTTCACCCTTTTAAATAAATGAATAAAGCCTATTTATTATTTTTATGCATCCCCTTAACTTGCTTCATGAAAATTCTGAGTTTATCTACTTAGAACATAAAGCTGATGGTGGTAAAGTGATAAGGAGCATGATCTTTGGTATAGTGGCAAGATGACCTTGATTTTGTATGTACATGTATTCTTAAAGCTGACTTTGTGTGAATGGGGTTCTCCTACTTGTACAGAGCTCTCAAGAGAATCACACATGCACTAACAAGCCCACACTGGTGTCAAAGCCACACTACAGACTGGACCTCTTCAACAGCCAGATGAGGAACGTCCTGTTCACCTCTGTTCTGGTCAGCACAATCGGCGATCACACAGTTGGACATTTTGGCACCTCTGATGGCAGGATACTGCAGGTAACCAGTTGACGTTGCTTTAGCTGGAGCGCTGCAGTGTGAACATACTAAAGTTCCTTTATTTTACATTTTTAGGTGATTCTCTCACTGTTCAAGCCGATTGTTTTTGCCAACTATTCACTGGTAGAAATGGAAATATCCAGGACTGCCACTGTGCACTCAGAGGATTTGCTTCTTTTTGTGGCTGGAAATAAGGTGTGTTTTCTAAAATCGCCTTTAATTATAAGTTGTAGTTTTTTTTCTGTTTTGATCTGTCACGTTTTTTTTTTCTGAATAAGATATTCAAGGTGCCCTCTGCAGGACCGGGGTGTGCACATTTTCTGACATGTCCCTCGTGTCAGACAGCTCCACGCTTTATGAACTGTGGCTGGTGTTCAGGAAAATGCTCCAGGAAGCACGAGTGTGCCTCACAGAGGGGAAAGGAATCTTGTGAACCTGTCATAACTGAGGTAGCCAAGATGTTCTCATTCAATGTTCACGTTCATGCTCATGTTTCAGCCAATTATACAGAGGTCAAACTACATGAGTCAGTGGACTGAGATGCAGAGTGTTGATGTGACGTACAGTATGTGTGTTTTGTTTTGTAGTTTTTTCCAAAAATGGCTCCTGCTGGTGGGGAGACAGAATTGACGCTGTGCGGTTCAGAGTTTCAGTCTCCTCTGCAACCGGCCATCATCGGTGGGAAAACGCATGTCGTTACAGTGGGTTCTGGGACTTCATGTGCTGTTCTGCCTGAGAAAAGCAGCAGTGGAAGGTTTGTAGTAGGGCTGGACATTTTAAAATCTACAATATTCAACAATGTTCATTCAGGTCAAATGGACGGTTTTTATTTTTTCTGAGACATTTCATCCTTCATCCAAAGGACTTCTTCAATCTGAGGAGCCACAAACAAACTGAATTCCACAAACAGCATATGCCATAGAGTAAAAAAAAACAGTTGCTGGTTTTTACCAGTTAGATTTTGGGCAACCAGTTGGATTTCTACCTGGATCATTAAGCATGAACTTTAATATGTTACGCCCACAAGGAACATAGCATATTGATAGGACACAAGACAACAAGAAGGTTTAAAACGTTTTATTTTCGTTTAACTCCTGGAGGCTGCGGGTGTGGTTCATGCAGCCAGCTCCTTTCTGGGGAGAAAAAAAAGGAGTTCACCCTCAGGTTGAACCACTTTGGCATGACTGTCTCAGAGGAATTGACGGGGGAGAGGGTCAGGCCCCGGAGACCATCTTAGCACCAGCAAACTGTTTTTTTTCCCCCACTATGGAGTATGCTGTTTGTGGAAATCAATTTGTTTAGTGTCTCCTCAGATTGAAGAAGTCCTCTGGATGAAAGATGAAACATCTCAGCAAAAAAAGAGATTCCTAGCACACACACTAACACATTTTTGAACACTAATTAGCAACACACAACGTGAAAAATTAGCATTCTTGCCAGATTTCTGCTCAGAGCCATGTGAGTGCAGCTTCCTGACTGTGTGGCTGATGCAAACAGAAAAGTGCTGTTTCACTGACCTAAATGTTGCCCGACACGCCCCATCGCTCTGTTAAGGAATGAACCTAGTGAGGTGCACAGGGAGAACAATGAGCACAAACGAATATCTCACAAGTTGTGCAAGCAAACTTTAAGCAGAAACACGTCAGAGTACAGTAAAGGAACGAGGGCATGTGAGGAGACAAGCAGCAGCAGGCTGGGTCTAAAGGTAAACGAGTGGCTGAGCTTTGAATGAAAGGAAGACCAGTTAGCTAATGAAAACTACTGATGCTAACATAATGTTTGTTCAAGCGTTTGATGACTATTCAGACAGTTTTCATAATTAAGCTTATTTGTTTTGCTGCTCTTTGTTGAAATCAGTTTTCTCATTTTGAGGTCAGGTTTATTAGTTGCCAGATTGTGCAGATGTTAATTACTTGCAAGTTGAAGTTAATTTAGTTGATAAATCCCTTTTGTTTGGCAGTTACAGTATTATGGTATACTTCTACCAATATCAGTGCAAAATACAACTTAAACTATGTTAGTGCTTGCATTCAACTTAGTAGTTTCTGTTAATGGATGGTTGGTGTTGCAGAGCCCTTTATAGCTATAGATTCACACTCTTACATTGCACAGCGGGTAATATAAATGAAATATAAAACAGAAAAAGAAATCTGTGTTTTGCACTAGTGAAAACAGCTTTGCCCACACGCTTTGACAATATTCAATGCTTTATATTTTTTGTTACAAATATTGTTATTGCAAACTTTCTTGAGATGTTCTCAAAATATCTTTGTATGCTTCTGAGCTTGTTTATCTGTTTGCTGTTAGTTATCCTCAGACCCGAAAAATCAAAACCTTCTATTTTGATTAAATAAATGAACAGCCGTTTTATGTTGTGAAATTTAAAGTTATACGTTTCTATCTGATAACAATTATTGGAATTTACTCTAAACATTCCTACGCATACTCCTTATATAGGCTTGTGTGTAAAATTCATGAAAAAATGCCAAACCGTGACCTGAACATTGTTCTGGAAGTGCACGAGGGACAAGTGGTGGGCCGCTACTCAATTGAAGGCACAGCTCAGACAGTTGGCTTCTCGTTTGTGGTGAGAATGACAACTATTGTACTGTTTTTCCCTTTGAAATACTTATTTATGACAATTATATTTTTAAAGTAACACATTTGATCTGCCTTTTTCCAGGAGCCTAGCATAACAGACATCAAGCCTGACTTTGGACCCATGTTTGGAGGAACAACAGTCACACTAACAGGACAATATCTTAATTCTGGGGTACAACGAGCTGTCTTTTTTGGAGGCATAATGTGCACAGTTCTAAAGTGAGCCATGGCTTTTTCTTGACAATAGATATAACACAGTATTTGTCTCAAATATTTTAAATGTGTACTGACATTACCTTATTTTTTGGACAATTAAGGCGCAATGTCAATGAACTGCCTTTTTGGCCTGTGGGACCCCGGAAGCAGCAGATAGGTACCGGCAGTCCAAGCGGCATGCGGCTCGGGTGGTTGCTGAGGCAAAAACTCGGGCGTGGGAGGAGTTCGGAGAGGCCATGGAGAATGACTTCCGTACGGCTTCGAGGCGATTCTGGTCCACCATCCGGCGTCTCAGGGGGGGAAAGCGGTACGCGACCAACACCATTTATGGTGGGGATGGCGTGCTGTTGACCTCAACTCGGGATGTTGTGAGTCGGTGGGCGGAGTACTTCGAAGACCTCCTCAATCCTACTGGCACGTCTTCCACTGAGGAAGCGGAGCCTGGGGACTTTGGGTCGGGCTCTCCAATCTCTGGTGCTGAGGTCGCCGAGGTGGTTAAAAAGCTCTGCGGTGGCAGGGCTCCGGGGGTGGATGAGATTCGCCCTGAGTTCCTTAGGGCTCTGGATGTTGTGGGGTTGTGTTGGCTTACGCGACTCTGCAATATCGCGTGGACATCGGGGGCAGTTCCCTTGGATTGGCAGACTGGGGTGGTGGTTCCCTATTCAAAAAGGGGGACCGTAGGGTGTGTTCCAACTATAGGGGGATCACACTCTTAAGCCTCCCTGGTAAGGTCTATTCAGGGGTTCTGGAGAGGAGGGTCCGTCGGATAGTCGAACCTCGGATTCAGGAGGAGCAGTGTGGTTTTCGTGCTGGTCGTGGAACACTGGACCAGCTCTACACCCTCAACAGGGTCCTGGAGGGTGCGTGGGAGTTTGCCCAACCAGTTTACATGTGCTTTGTGGACTTGGAAAAGGCATTCGACCGCGTCCCTCGGGGGGTTCTGTGGGGGGTACTCCGGGAGTATGGGGTACCAGGCCCATTGATATGGGCTGTTAGGTCCCTGTACGACCGGTGTCAGAGCTTGGTCCGCATTGCCGGCAGTAAGTCAGGCTCGTTTCCAGTGAGAGTTGGACTCCGCCAAGGTTGCCCTTTGTCACCGATTCTGTTCATAACTTTTATGGACAGAATTTCTAGGCGCAGCCAAGGTGTTGAGAGGATCCGTTTTGGTGGCCTTAGAATCGCTTCTCTGTTTTTTGCAGATGATGTGGTCCTATTGGCTTCATCAGGTCGTGATCTACAGCTTTCGCTGGAGCGGTTTGCAGCCGAGTGTGATGCGGCCGGGATGAGGATCAGTTCCTCCAAATCCGAGGCCATGGTCTTGAGCCGGAAAAGGGTAGCGTGCCCTCTCCGGGTCGGGGAGGAGGTCCTGCCCCAAGTGGAGGAGTTTAAGTATCTCGGGTCTTGTTCACGAATGAGGGAAAACTGGAGCGTGAGATCGATAGGCGGATAGGTGCAGCATCCGCAGTGAAGCGGGCGCTGTACCGGTCTGTCGTGGTGAAGAGAGAGCTGAGTCGAAAGGCAAAGCTCTCAATTTACCGATCGATCTACGTTCCCACCCTCATCTATGGTCATGAGCTTTGGGTTGTGACCGAAAGAACGAGATCTCGGATACAAGCGGCTGAAATGAGTTTTCTCCGCAGGGTGTCTGGACTCTCCCTTAGAGATAGGGTGAGAAGCTCAGTCATCCGGGAGGGACTCGGAGTAGAGCCGCTGCTTCTCCACATCGAGAGGAGCCAGTTGAGGTGGCTCGGGCATCTGGTTAGGATGCCTCCTGGACGCCTCCCTGGTGAGGTGTTCCGGGCATGTCCCACCGGGAGGAGACCCAGAGGAAGACCCAGGACGCGCTGGAGGGACTATGTTTCTCGGCTGGCCTGGGAACGCCTTGGGATTCCCCCAGAGGAGCTGCTCCAAGTGGCTGGGGAGAGGGAAGTCTGGGCCTCCCTACTTAGGCTGCTACCCCCGCGACCCGACCCCGGATAAGCGGACGAAAATGGATGGATGGATGGATGTCAATGAACTGGTCTGTTTTCATACACAATTGGTGCACCGGATTACAAGGCGCATTAAGCGAAACAAACATTTTTGACAGATTTTTTTTTGTGCAGTGTACCACGTAAAATCAGTTTGAGGTCAGTAAGCACAACCAGAATTAATGCATAAGGCTCACTGTTGATTTTTGAGAAAATTAAAGGATTTTAAGTGTGCCTTATAGTCTGAAAAATACGGTAATCTAAGTGTTGTGTATGTTTCCATGATGAATTTTTTTATTTTTTTTTGATACCAGCGTTCTTGAAGAAACAGGGGGTTTGTCTTCAATCATCTGTAACATAGCAGCTGCAGAAAGCATCGGTGAAGTACCTGTGGAAGTCTTTATAGATGGCCTGAACGTTACCACCAATAAGAAATTCTTCTACAAGAAGAATCCTGTCATTGACTCTGTTGATCCTTTTTGTAGCT
>JBBPBX010050626.1:0-24899 GCA_038048925.1 Garcialebias charrua
ATCTGTAAAACTGTCCGACTAACAGACACTCTGGTGTTTGCTAAGGTCAGCTGGCTGCGTTGACCTTTTTGAATTTGTCACCATGACGGGAGGTTCAGACCCAAGAAGAAACTGACGAAGCGACTGAGTGGACCAGGAGCTCCTCTGTGGACCAAAAGGTTCTGGAGTCAAATGTGGGTCCATCAGCTGAACCTTGGACTGAACTGGGTCCAACAGAACGATCAGATCTGCAACAGAACGGGTCAGAATCAAAGGAACAAAGGTGCTGCAACGGTCTAGTCAGACTCCAGAACCTCAGCCTGACTGAAACGCTGGTGGACCTTCAGAGAGCTGAGCAGGAACCCCAGTGAACCGAAGCAAAGATGGAAAGAAGAACCGTGGGCCGAACGTCCTCCAGAACCACGAGGCGGATCCAGAAACCCTCTGGTCCTGTCCCCTTCAGATCCACACTTTGGCTTGTTGGTCAGCTGAGAAGTTTAAAGTCCAGTAAGGAGGAGATGACAACCTGAAAAATAAAAAATGTAATTAACATTCATCAGGTTGGACTCATCACTCACTACATCTAAACAGTGTTGAGTCGGTTGTTCCGGTCTGGATCCACTGGATGGCGATCTTGTCCAAGAATGAAAACATGTTTGGTGTTCAATTCTTAAAAAAATATATATAAAAAAAATCTTTGTTTTTATCAACATTACAAACATGTGTCTGCCAGTGGGGTATATTAACTGGTACTATGGTAATAGTATTCAAGTATAACAAAAAAGAACAATATAAAAAGGTAGTAAAAAAGATACAAAACAATCTATTTTCAGATTATACAGATAAATATGTTTGGGGGCCCAGGAGGGCAGGTGCCAGTCCCATGAGTCTGCGGGCATCCAGAACCTCATGCTCTCATTTATACCACGACGTGAGAGGGCGAACATGTAAACACCACACCAAGTCTCAGCTGAGATTTAATCAATAAACTTCTTGTTTTCTGCCACAACTCCAAGCATCACAAACATTTACGTGTTCAGTAAGATCAATGGATGTCCTGCGGAGTTTCTTCTGAGACGACGTCTTCACACAAAACTGATTTTCAGAGCTGACCTTTAGCCGAGAGCGTGACATCGACTGAACATCAAACCTGTTTCTCATTCTGACCTTCTCACAACAGAGACACAACTCAGGGGGGGGGGGGGTTCTGAGTGTCTCATTCCTGAGTGATGGTACATCATGTAGCAGGAGATAGACCGGTGGATCACGACCTCATTCTCAGTATTGAGTGTGTTGCATCGGTCAGTCAGAGTGAAGAAAGCGTTAGGACTGAAGAGCTCTGGATTTACTGGTCTGTCTGTTCCAACCCTCACCTGTGGTCCGGAGGTTTGGATCAGGACCCAAAGAACCAGATCTGGATCCAAGCAGCTCAGAGTAAAGCTGCTGCTCCTCTGCTTCAAAAGGAGCAGCTGAGGAGGTTCATCTGAACTGGACCTCCTCCCACAGGGAAGAGGCCCGGTGCAGACCCAGAACTCTCTGGAGGGATTCTGGATCCTCTCTGGCCTGGGAGAGTTTTGGGCTCCTGCAGGAGGAGCTGAGAGAGTCTCTGGGTGAGAGGGAGGTCTCCTGGACCTGCTGCCTCATGACCAGACTACTGATGAGATGGAGATGAAACAAATCTTTGTTACAATTCTTTAGACATTTGAATTAACTTTATTCTGGAATCTGACATCTTGAAGTCTTTGTTCTGTTTGAATCTTTTCAGTTCTGATCTTTTATATTTCACACATGAAGTTCAGCCGTAAAAACCTTAGGACATGACTGATGGAATTATCATCATCATCATCATCATCATTAATATTATCATTAACTATATTATTATCATCACATCATCATTATTATTATTATTATTCACATTATCATCATCATTTTCATTATCATAATTATTATCATCATCACATCATCATTATTATTATTAGAATAGAATAGAATAGAATATATCTTTATTGGCATATTTGCACCAAGGCGCGCGCACCATCCTAAGAGGGACGTATGCACGGAAAGCCGCAGCAATAATTAAATCGCGCCGCCAACAATCAGATATGGAAAAAAGGAACATACAGTCGGATAATCATTGGTATTCAAAAAAGAATCTATCACATTTTGTCTTAGGACATTCTATGATAAAGTCAAAAAAACTCTACCAGCTCAGCACGGATAAAGACAAAGACATGTTGCATGGTGGCGTAGCAGGGAGATAAGTCTGTAATCATTTCAGATAAGCACAGTCTGCAGATGGTCTCAGCTCGGCTCCATCTGAATGCACACAGAGACCTCTGGGGGGAGGGGGGGGGCAGCGACAGTTTTTCAACAGTTTCAGACTCCAGGAGAAGTTTGCAGTCAGCCTTTTTTCAAGGTTGCTTGAGTCCCGATTAGATTAGTTGCTTTACACCCAACCCCCGATTTACGAACGAGTTTGGGACCTAAGAACGGTTCGCAGGACGATCTGTTCGCAGGTCAGACCTTCCGTACACTCGTCACTCGGGGATGTCCTGTATTTTTTTTATTTTTTTTTGTGGTACCAAGTACAGTACGTACTTCGCCTATCCTAACACACCTAACACAGTGTAATTAATTAATACAGTACAGTAATAAAAATATAAATTAAATAAAAATATAATTTCTTACTTGGAGGTGGTCAAAGCCGCTGCTGCGTCCCGTGTTAGCTCCCTTGTTAGCTTCTGGAGCTAGCCAGGCCGGAGGTGTTCTCGCGGCGGCCTGGCACCATCGGCGATAAATCTGCAGCTGCCTGAGACATCCACAAAGTTCACAGAGACGTTTCCAGCTCGTAATTAATCCATATGAAGCCATCCTGGTCACCAGTCTTCCAAACCTGGCTGCCTGCAGCCGTAACTATGACCTAAGATGGCGTCCGGTGTTCTGCTTTAACTAGTAACCCTGTAAACTGGAGACTTTCAAAGCAGCCGTGACTGACCTAAGATGGCCTCCGGTGTTCTGCCTTAATTTGTGACCGTGAAAACTGGAGACCTTCTTCCTGTTATGACCGGAAGTTGCACAATTATTGCGCAATCATGACAAAAATGATCAGAAATGATCATTTTTATCATAATTATTATTTATAAAGCCTTTAAAACAACCACAGCTGCAACAAAGTGCTGTACACATGAAATTAAGAACATTAAAACACACACAAAAAAAAAATTATTATTATTATTTTTTTTTAATACAGTAATGTCATATTTTTATTAAATATGATACGTTCGTAGGTCCGGGCCGCCGTAGGTCGATGGTGTCGTAGGTAGGGGGTCACCTGTATTTATTTTTTCAGGGCAGGCTACAGTGTACTTTGACTGCAGCCTTGAAGTCCAGGTGCTGTCTAGGTCCAAATCGCCGAATCATGTGAGGTTCCGAAGCTACAAATCCCTATCTGCCCCCTGATGTAACCCGGTCGGCTGTAAACGAGTCCCAAAACGCACTGCAGGTCCGCGGCTGTCCACCACTGTTCCCATCGTGCGATTCAGCTCGAACAACAGCTGGGTCATTGAGGTCACAGCCCGGATCAAAGAATCTTGTTGAGCAGGAAGTTTCGCCAGCGCGTTGATCGCCGCGGTAGTCCTCCTCAGCTTCCAGTAGCAGAACCCTCCGCCTAAGCCAAAAAGCAGAGCAGCTGCTACCAAAATTCCAATTATCCACAGATCTTCCACGTCTTCGACAGAAAGAACGGTCAGACACATTAGCTTCCATACTCCCCATGAGTCCATAATGTAGCCAACCGCATGCGTGTCGAGGGGGCACGCCGGCTCTCCTGGTCCGGAGCACTTTGTGGAAAAAATTGTATCGATAGAGGAGACAGCCCACGCAATTAAATCCATTTTTCAAATTGCTTTGAGTGAGCACTGAAGAGTTGCAGACGAGACAAAAATGCAAAAGCAGGGAGGAGGAAAACTTTAGGGAGGAGAGGAGCAGAAAGTGAAACGACCTGCTTCGCCAAGAGCCGGAAAAGGACCATTATCACATTATCATCATCATTATTATATATCATTATTATTATTATCATTAACATCATTATTATCATCATCATAATCATTATTAGCATTATTAGCATAATTATCATTATTATAATCATTATTATTTTCATTATTATCATCATTATAATCATCATCATTATTTTCATTATTATAATCATCATTATTATCATCATCATTATTGTCATCATCATTATTATCATTAATATAATTAACAATATTATTATCAACATCATCATTATTATTCACATTATCATCATCAATTTCATTATTATCATCATCATTATTATCATATCACATCTTCATTATTATATATCATTATTATTATTATCATCATCATCATCATCATTATAATCATCATCATTATTTTCATTAGTCATCATCATCATTATGTCGTGATCGCGGTCTGTGAGTTGTGAACCCAAGTGCAGGAAGACGAGGAGGCTCCGATAAAATAAATAAAAATGTTTATTTACAAAAGAAACAAAACAAAATGCTGACGAGGCAGCTAACTTACTTTTAAATCGGATGAGACACAGAGGGAGAACGAGCATGAAAGCCTTAAGACAAGGACAATCCAGAGACACTGACATGACACCACAGGGCTGAATATATACTGACACAGACAAGGTGAAATGACAGACACCTGCGGTGATTGGGATTAAACACAGGTGCGACAGTGCTGGATCACAGGAGGAGGGATGTTGAGGAAGGGCTGGTAAACATGATGAGGGAACAACACGACATGCAGGACCAGACCCCAGAAAACCCTACACATTATTATTATTATCATGATTATCATTATAATGATCACCATCTTCATTATTATATATCATTATCATCATCGTCGTTGTCGTCGTCATCATTATTATCATTATTGTTATTATTATTATATTATATAATCTTTCGCCACATCAGTTTGTTTATTCAGTGTCAGTTTTAGGCAGTCCCCCGTGAGAAACTTCCTTCTTATTAAACAAATCATATTCTATGTAGAGCAGAAACTTCTTTGCCTTTACACAAAAATAAAGATAGAATTTAAAATATGTGACACATAAAACCACTGAAATTGTAAATTATGTTAAAAATATATTACAAGTTAAGCTTCTCCCCACTTTCCTTCTGTTCGCTAGTTATTCTATGAGATTTTCCAATTTAATTGTCATTTAAAATCATTAAACCTTAAAAATAAAACCTGCAAAGTGAAAGAAATAATTTTATTTTGTGAGACTTATAGTGAGCACTGATGTGTGTGTGTGTGGGGGGGAGGGGGGGGCACAAAGTGCTGCAGTGACAAAGAGCTCTTTGCATTCAGAAACCTGAGACGGAGCAGCATCACTGGGCAAACAATATAATTGTATCACTTGCTGAAAATAGTTGTGCTTATTGGTTTAGTGATTCGATCATTCTGAACTGAAAATAAACCGGAGCACAAACACGGGTCGGATCCAGAACCTACTGGAGGTCCGGCTGGGCCGGAGCACGGGGAGGAATGTTGTTTGTAAATAGGATGAGATTTGTGCGGCTCTCACTTACACACATTGTGTTTTCTCAGGCTGACGCTGTTGATTTTGGACGTTCTGGTGTGTGCCCACTGGTTTACTGGTCCAGTCCGAGGACCTTCCTGCTCCTAAACAAAAACTGCAGCCTAAACGTCACTCAGGGCCCAAACGGAAATATGGAAGTTTCTGTTGCAACTGGAACTCAAACCAGGATGATGAGCTGAAGGCCACGCGTTGCTTGAGAAGATGCGCGTCGTCCGCCATCTTTCCTGCCGCTTTCTGGATCATTGTAAAATGAGAAACGACAGAACTGTGGCTGCTTTGGTCAAACCTCGTAAAGAACTTTAAACATGATCTCACACACGATGGAGAGATTTATTATTGACCTTTGTTTAACCAGTCAAATCCCATGAAGGTCACAGATCTGTTAGGGAGGCCTGGGCCTTAAAGAGATGCTGAAAACAAGGCTGCTGACAGATCTAATGACTGTTTAGTCAAAGCCTGAGGAACATCTTGTTCTTATGTGATCATTTGGTGTGTTTCAGTCATTTTGGGATAGAGTTTGTGTTTTAGATCAGGCTTAGTAATGTTTTGTCCCCCATACGAAGAAATACTCTCCATCCATTCATCCGTCATTCATTTTTCTGAGTTTGACAATAAAGTTTAAGTTTTTTACTCGTTGCCTCTGTTTGCATCTGGTCAGAGTTATAATCATTGTTGAGCCTGAAAAAAAAAAAACAATTAGATGTGGCGGCCATCAGGTTGAATCTAAAGAGGAAGTGGGCATCGTTGACCTCTCATGGTGGCAGGCTTTTTTTTTTTTTTTTAACAATGTATTTGTGACTGAAATGAGTGGCAGTTGTAGTTAAGCTTTTATTTTTATTGTTGTATCTTTTCATATTATCTATTTGCCTTTTGTTATTTTTACATATGGAACAAATTGTGCCTTTAATAAAGGTGATGATGATGATGATGATGATGATGATGATGATGATGATGATGATGATGATGATGATGATGATGATGATGATGATGATGATGATGATGATGATGATGATGATGATGATGATGATAAAGCCACTTCCGTCATTTGAAAACCTTATTGTATAAAAGTAAAGTGTAAATCACTGGTATGACTGTCCTGATTTATTGTTTGCTCTGGTGATGGACCGACGAACAGATGAGGTCAGGCAGGAATCCCCATGGACTATGATGTTTGCAGATGACATTGTGATCTGTGGTGAGAACAGGGAACAGGTGGAAGAGAACTTGGAGAGGTGGAGGTATGCACTTGAAAGAAGAGGAATGAAAGTCAGCCGTAGTAAGACAGAGTACATGTGTGTGAATGAGAGGGAGGCTGGTGGAACAGTGAGGCTACAAGGAGCAGAGGTCACAAAGGTGCAGGACTTCAAGTACTTGGGGTCCACTGTCCAGGAAAATGGGGAATGTGGTAAAGAGGTGAAAAAGAGAGTCCAGGCAGGATGGAGTGGATGGAGAAAAGTTTCAGGAGTGATTTGTGACAAAAAGGTGTCAGCAAAGGTCAAAGGAAAAGTTTACAAGACAGTGGTGAGACCAGCTATGTTGTATGGTCTGGAGACAGTGGCATTGACAAAAAGACAGGAGAAAGAACTGGAAGTAGCAGAAATGAAGATGCTGAGGTTCTCCTTAGGAGTGACAAGGATGGATAAGATCAGGAATGAGATCATCAGAGGTACAGCACATGTTGAACAACTGGGAGATAAAGTTAGGGAGGCCAGACTGAGATGGTTTGGACATGTCCAGAGGAGGGACAGTGGGTATATTGGTAGAAGGATGTTAGAAATGCAGCTGCCAGGAAAACGACAGAGGAGATATATGGATGCAGTTAAGAGGACATGGAGGTAGTTGGAGTGAGGACAGAGGCAGATCTTTTGTTTGGATACTTCTGGTGATGGTTAAATTCAATTCAATTTATTTCTGTAGCTCCAAGTCACAACAGAAATCTTCTTGGAGATATGTACAAAAACTTCCCATACATAAAAAGCCAATTAGTAAAGTCCTCTATTTAAGAAGCAGCAGGTTGTGTTGAATCTTCACTTCGTCACAGACTCCCATCCTGAGCGAGCACAAAGGAGACAGTGGGAAGGAAAAACTATCTTTAACAGGAAGAAACCTTCAGCAGAACCAGGCTCAGGACGAGCGGTCATCTGTTTCAACCAGCTGAGGTTTGAAAGAACAGGAAGTAGAAACCCCAAAGACAGAATGACAGGTCCAGGTGAACTTTCTATAGGAGGAAAGATTTAAAAAATATGTTAAGATAAAAATAATTACAATACATACAGGAAGAGCAGAGCAAGTAAAGACAGCAGCAGAGAGAGAAATGAGATAAGATCAGTTTGTCCTCCAGCAATCTAAACCTATAGCAGCATAACAAGCCAATCCTAACTATAGGATTTATCAAAAAGGAAAGTCTTAATTCCAGTCTTCAAACTGGACAATGTGTCAGCCTCATGGACAGAAACTGGAAGTTGGTTCCACAAGAGAGGAGCCTGACAACTGAAAGATCTTCCTCCCATTCTGCTGCTGGAAACTCTAGGAACCACAAGTAAACATGCAGCCTGAGAGTGAAGTGCTCTGTTAGGAAAATATGAAACTGTAAAATCTGTAATATAAGATGGAGCTAGGTTGTTGAGGGCTTTGTAGGTTAGAAGTAAGATTTTGAATTCAATTCTGGACTTGACAGGGAGCCAATGGAGAGAAACTAAAACTGGAGATATGATCTCTCCCAGTAACTCCAGTTAAGACTCTGACAGCAGCATTTTGGATCAACTGAAGACATTTTAAAGAAGTATTTGGACACCCAGATAACAAACCATTGCAATAGTCCAGTCTAGACATGACAAATGGATGAACCAGTTTTTCTGTATCATTTTTAGGTGTTTCTAATTTTAGTGATATTACGCAGGTAGAGGAAGGAGATTCTAGTAAAGTTTTTAATGTGGGGGATAAAAGACATGTCCTGATCAAAAACAACACCAAGATTTTAACATTAGAGCTGGAGGCAGATTAATGTCATCCAAGGAGGGATAGAGACTCAAAAATTAATTCCCACGGTGCTCAGGTCCAAAAACTAAAACCTCAGTCCTGTCTGAGTTCAAAAGGAGAAAATTTTGGGTCATCCAGGTTTTTTTGTCTTTAAGACATGCTTGTAGTCTAAGTAACTAATTGGATTCATTTGGTTTCATGGACAAATATAACTGTGTATCATCAGCATAAAAATGAAAATATATCCCGTGCTGATTAATAACATTACATAATGGAAGCATATATAAAGTAAAGAATACTGATCCAAGCAATGAACCCTGAGGAACTCCATGACTGACTTTGGTGTATAAGGAAAATTCATTATTTACATTTACAAATTGGAATCTATCAAATAAATATAATTTAAACCAATTTAGAGCCGTGCCTGTAATCCCAATATCACATTGAAGTCTCTGTAATAGAATATTATGATCAACTGTATCAAATACGGCACTGAGGTCTAACCGGACCAGTGTTGACACCTGTCCATTGTCAGAGGCCATGAGCATATAATTAGTAACTTTCACCAGTGCAGATTCAGTGCTGTGATGAGTTCTAAACCAGGGGTCACCAACCTTTTTGAAATTGAAAGCAACTTCGTGGGTACGGAGTCATACAAAGGGCACCAGTTTGATAAACTGTTCGGAAATAACAAAGCGTAAATTGAAAAAAATGTATAATAAACATATTTTTAAGAACATATTTTTTAAGATAGACATTATAAAATATATATAAATACAAAAAAAGAATAACAACTGAATAAAATGAAAATTTAAATGCAGCTTAGTAGTGAGTTGTGCTATTTTTAGAACAGGTCAGCGGGCTCAAATGGTCCTTGGGGGCACCCGGGTGCCCGCGGGCACCATGTTAATGACCCCTGCTCTAAACCTTGAATGAAATCCCCCAAATAGATTATTTCTGTTCAGATGTTCATGCAGTTGACCTGTAATTATTTTCTCAAGAATTTTTGAGACAATAAGATATATTATGTTTATTTATTATGTTATACAGTACTGTATTACGTTTGATTAGATAAAAGTCTATAATTAGCCAGAATTCTTGAATCAAGATTAGATTTCTTAAGTAAAGGTTTAATTATAGCAACCGTAAAATGCTTTGGTACATATTCATTAGAAACTAATTAAGCAGATCCTAAATGTGGATATTAACTAGGGGAAATACTGCTTTAAAGCTCCACAGACATGATTTTTGTACTTTTCATAAAATGGCTCAACATATATAAATATTATCATTGAACAATGTTCGTTTTTGCAAATAAAATGTTAAATTAATGTAAAATCCATTCTAAATTGGTTTAAATTTTGCGCCGTGTTTCTCCCTAAACTTCCGGTATTTTCCGTCACGTGATCGTGACGTAAGCTCCAGACTTTGCTCCAACGCACACATTGAAAAACAATGGAGGAGGATACAAACGCATCCGACGAATTTAGCCATTTAAAAGTTTTGATTTTAGCGATTTGTCTTCAGTGAAGCCAAAGTTATTTCGAGTGATCAACAAGAAACAGCAGGTTATAATTTTTTTCTGCTGCTGCTGTTTTTAGTAGCTTTCACGTTCAGGAAGTGAGCAGGTGTCTGGACTTTACAGCAGCTGCAAGTTGACGAGGCTGAAGGCATTCTACAACATCTAAATCGTTTACACAGCACTGAAATGGTAATATATTAATTAATGTTTCTAATAATTATTCAACATTAATTTATAGTTTAAAAAATGAGTCCCTTTTAAAATATCTGTTAAATATTTTAGATGTTTATTCTAACATACGTTCTGAAAAACATCATTCATATTTCCAGTTGTAATTTGCATGTTTACATGCACTAAATGTTCACTAAATATAAAAAAAAATGTTTATATGTCAATCATTACATTTAAAAATAAATTTATATCAAATACTGTCAAAATAACATAAATTTCCATAGCTGGATCATCATTGTGTATTTCTTTTCAGCTGTTTTAATAAAAATATCAGTTTGTGTTTTCAGGTTTCCAGGTCTCCAGTCCATCACAGAGACACCTGGACAGGTCTCCAGTCCATCACAGAGACACCTGGACAGGTCTCCAGTCCATCACAGAGACACCTGGACAGGTCTCCAGTCCATCACAGAGACACCTGGACAGGTCTCCAGTCCATCACAGAGACACCTGGACAGGTCTCCAGTCCATCACAGAGACACCTGGACAGGTCTCCAGTCCATCACAGAGACACCTGGACAGGTCTCCAGTCCATCACAGAGACACCTGGACAGGTCTCCAGTCCATCACAGAGACACCTGGACAGGTCTCCAGTCCATCACAGAGACACCTGGACAGGTCTCCAGTCCATCACAGAGACACCTGGACAGGTCTCCAGTCCATCACAGAGACACCTGGACAGGTCTCCAGTCCATCACAGAGACACCTGGACAGGTCTCCAGTCCATCACAGAGACACCTGGACAGGTCTCCAGTCCATCACAGAGACACCTGGACAGGTCTCCAGTCAAGACATCTCAGCTGCATTTTTTGGACCAAACAGGACGGATGAAATCAAACGGATTCATAAAGATGCATCTAAAATTGTTTTTGTTTTAAATAAATGTAAATTTACAACAAAATAAAAAAATCTTGATGGATAAAAATACACAAATAAAAACTAGTTAAAAATATACAAGCATTAATTTTGGCACCATATGCAGATTCAATAAGATTTCATCAAAAACAAACCTTTAACAATTTTAATAAAAACTGAACAAGTCAAAAGGATGCTGGTTTACTTTTTTTCCTAAACATGTCACCATAAAACATTTTTTAGTTTGTAGCCTTAAAAAAGACAACACTCAAATGAAGCATCACAAAATGTTTATTCTCATAGTTTGAATTAGCTTGTTTTCACTTTAACATCAGGGTCGTGTTCTCCCTCTTCGTTTCTGTTGTTTTAGTTCTCCATGGGCAAGAAGAGTTGAACAAAGAGACGTGTCAGCGGATTCGGATGACGTGTAGGGAGATTTGATCACATCATCCAACACCTTAAACAGAAAAGTGGGGCTTTGTTATATATACAGTATACCAGTAATAAAGTATTTATATGATTTAAAAAAATAGGGTGAATATCATTTATTGTTTGAATTTGGGTGTATTGTCCAATGAACAGTGTTGTTTTTTCATTTATATAAGTGACATAGTCGTGTTTGAAGCTCTTCATAACCATCAACAATCTGTCCAGTCAGCATTCAACGGTGCAACCATCCCGGATGTGAAACTTCTGGACTCGTTTTAAACAGATGTAAGTCAGAGTCAGAAAACTAAAATGTTTAAGCAGCAATTGAAAAATGAACAATAAAAAACTGAAAACACAAACTGATATTTTTATTAAAACAGCTGAAAAGAAATACACAATGATGATCCAGCTATGAAAATTTATGTTATTTTGACAGTATTTGATATAAATTTATTTTTAAATGTAATGATTGACATATAAACATTTTTTTTATATTTAGTGAACATTTAGTGCATGTAAACATGCAAATTACAACTGGAAATATGAATGATGTTTTTCAGAACGTATGTTAGAATAAACATCTAAAATATTTAACAGATATTTTAAAAGGGACTCATTTTTAAACTATAAATTAATGTTGAATAATTATTAGAAACATTAATTAATATATTACCATTTCAGTGCTGTGTAAACGATTTAGATGTTGTAGAATGCCTTCAGACTCGTCAACTTGCAGCTGCTGTAAAGTCAAGAGACCTGCTCACTTCCTGAACGTGAAAGCTACTAAAAACAGCAGCAGCAGAAAAAAATTATAACCTGCTGTTTCTTGTTGATCACTCGAAATAACTTTGGCTTCACTGAAGACAAATCGCTAAAATCAAAACTTTTAAATGGCTAAATTCGTCAGATGCGTTTGTATCCTCCTCCATTGTTTTTCAATGTGCGCGTTGGAGCAAAGTCTGGAGCTTACGTCACGATCACGTGACGGAAAATACCGGAAGTTTAGGGAGAAACACGGCGCAAAATTTAAACCAATTTAGAATGGATTTTACATTAATTTAACATTTTATTTGCAAAAACGAACATTGTTCAATGATAATATTTATATATGTTGAGCCATTTTATGAAAAGTACAAAAATCATGTCTGTGGAGCTTTAAACAGTCTGGTTGGGATGGGATCTGTCAGACATGTTGATGGTTTGGATGAAGCTATTAGTTTTGACAATTCAGAGAGCTCAACAGAACAGAAACAGTCCAAACATCAATCAGATTCTAATAACATTTTTAAAGTTGTCTCATCTGACAGGGAACCAGAGGCGATAGTAAGAAGGATGGCTTGAATTTTCTCCCTAATTGAAATAATTGTATTTATAAAAGAATCCCATGAAGTCATCACTACTAGTTGGAATCCTGTCAGCTGAACGTTTTTGTAATTTCTGTTGGTCAATTTGTCCACGCAGAACACTGACCCACTCTGATCAGCAGCCTGAACAAGGCAGGAAAGAACAACTCTGATGTTTGATGCAACAATGTGATTTTGTTCTGAAAGAGTTTGGAAACAGGAGCAGACTGATCCGGTTTAGATCCGTTTAAAACCTGACAACGTTTTGTTTTTTTAAGTCCAGCTGACGTTAAGGTTCTGCAATTTTATTGTTAACTAGCCTGGCCCTCGCCTTCCTGCACAGCTCCGCTCAATTCGCATTTCCCTTCACTTCACAGTCTGGGACTTCTCCCATCCACAAGGATTTCTCCGGTAGATTTTTGTTCGGACCAATCAGAGAACAGAAGGCGGAGTTTTGAACGACGTCGACTGACGTCGTCATTCAAAATGGCTGCCGCCACGAAGGAATTTTCAATAAAACAAGGTAAAAAACTATTATTTCTCTGCTGAGAAAAATATATTTCTTAGCTGACGTTATATCAGAAGTGTTCCTGAGCAATCAGAGAGCAGAAGGCGGAGTTTTGAACGATGTCGACTGACGTCGTCATTCAAAATGGCTGCCGCCACGAAGGAATTTTCATCAAAACAAGGTAAAAAACTATTATTTCTCTGCTGATAAAAAATATATTTCTTAGCTGACGTTATATCAGAAGTGTTCCTGAGCTTAACAGTTCCTAAATCAATTCACGAAATGGTCAAATCTGCTGGATTTAAATAGTTTCGGTTTGACATTTTCCAAACAGCCTCGGGTGCGCTACGAAAATAAATGATAAAAAATCGAATTTTATCTCAAATGTTTTATCTAGGCCAACAGTCAGTAAATTAGAGCCATATAATTACACACTGGTGGCAGAAAAAATATCCACCGAGTGGTTTCTGAGCAATTTATCTGATAGCCTGGACCTCGCCAGGCTAAACTAACAAAACTCCGCCTTCTGTTCTCTGATTGGTCCATTCAAAAATCTCCAGGAGAAATCGTTTTCAATGGGAGGAATGCCAGACCCTAGTCTGAAGCGAAGTGAAGGACAGGGTGTGGTTTTAACCAGGCTATTGTTAACCCTGAAATAAAGGAAACCAGTTGATGTTTCCAAGTTTGATGTAAATCCCTTTCATATCCTCAGATTCAAACTTTAACGACACAGCACCGTCTTTGGGTCAATCAGGAGCTTTTTAACTGGTTTTAGATAATGTAATGTTATGTCTGCTCCTCAGTGTGGACACCATCCAGATGGGCAGCACTTGGAGATACTTAGTCAGGCTTTATTAACTCTTGAACACCAACACATGTACAACTCACGAGCGTCACTCCATAGATAATATATACACTAGATAAGACATCCCCGCTGTTGGCCAATGGAGACCGACATCGTCAGACGGCGGCCATCTTGCCACAGACAGAACGCCCACTCTTAACATGAATGTGAATGGGGCATTTACTATTAAAATAACCATAACTTGCTTAATTTTCAACCGATCTTAAAACGGTTTGGTTTGTTATAAATGTGAGAGATGTTGTTATAATATGGTGTACTTAAGATGGACGTTCACATGAAAATAACGTTATATAGACACTGTATTGCACTAGCAATATACACAATAAGATTATATTTACATCCATTTATAAATACATGTTTATTTCCAGTGAAATTAACTGACATATGTTACAATGCTAATAAATATTTAATACTATTTCATCATAAATAGCATTATTATTAGTGGTATGAAAATAATTTATGCCAATTTTTTCCCTACACATGCAAATATTATGTAATATTAAATACATTATTACACAAACCTTGGTCAATATGTGTAGTTTATTTTTTTTAGATACATGAAAAGATTTAATAATCGGGAGATATAAATAAACAAACAAACAAACAGAAATAAACATCTGATAGTGTGACAAGACTCTCAGTCCCTCGGTGCAACAGTAACTATTTATTCATTCATTCATTCATTCAACCTTTATTTAGTCAGGTAAATCTTTTGAACCTCATGGGCTCATTTACGAAAGCGACCTGCTAAAACTAAAGAACAATGAACAGCAATGGTAGAATTTCCTTAAACAATAAACAAACCAACAATAAACAATATAAAAAACAAAAAAGAGAAGGAAAAAAACAAAATATTTTTTTTTTTTTTTTTTTTAAACAAAGTATCAAAAAACTAGCAAAACATTATAAGGTAGACGTATAAAATCAAAGACAGGAACAAATCTGCATTGGTTTTTGCCAGGATTCCAACAGATTCTGAAAACCACCATTTAAACATTAAAACACTGAAACATATAATAATAAACATAAGCATAAAATAGTAAAACTGTAACACTGTCCTGAGTTTTTGCATAGTGGTAAATGAGTATGAAAATTTACACCAACTCTAAAACTAAAACACTAAACATTTAACATAAAACATTGTTTTTTTGAATGTCCAGAGGACCAGACTTAGCTTTTTTAGATTTAATGAACATAATACTGTCCTGAGTTTTTGCATACTACTGTAGTATGAAAAGTAAAAAAGTATAAAAGTACAGTATAACTATAAAATAAACTAAAGGTTCTAGCATTGACATTTGCAAAGTGGCAAAGCAGCGTATGAGTTAATGTACACAGTATATGTATGAGGTAGTAGTTCATGTTGTTATAGAGGCAAAAGGGACTGAGAGAAACGCAATTTCGGTCCTGTGTATGTCCTGCACTGTACATATTGCAGATCTGACAATAAAGTTGACTTTGACTTTTGACTTTGACTTTGACTTTGAAAAGTGGCATATGCAGTAAGGCACATTGGGCATCCGTCTACAGCTGACAGGTTTGTTGATGTGTCAATGTGGTAGAACTGGTCAGCAGAGGACATTGGTTCAACTGGTAGGGACTCTGTCTCATCCTGTGCGGTCACATTGCCTTTTATGCTTGGTTTAACACCACACCGGGCCATCAGCTTTCTGAAAATGTTCTTGAACTGGCTGGCACTAGGGTTGTTATTCCATCCACCTTAAAATAGACACAAGATATATAACAGTATATTACATATTCACCGATTTTTCAAACAAATAAACAAACCAAATGTATTTTCCTAAAAAAAAAAAGAAAACATGGATCAACAAATTGAAAACAATACAGTTGCTGACAGTTCCGGTCACTTAGTGTTGTGTTAAAAAATAATTATGAATTGTACCAGATGCTCTGATGGAGTTAAAGAGAAGCTCCAAGTGGTCCTGGCTGAACCTGTAGGTCAGGATATATCGCTGCTCATCAAGCAGCACAGGAACCATTGACATCAATGTGTCAATATTGATGATAAATCCCAGGATAGAGAGGAATCTTAATCAAATAAAGCAAATATTGTATAATTACAAAGAGGTCCCAAGAAAGAATGAGTTTATGAGTTTAGGATCTTAACATTTACTTTTTTTAGGGGTGGCGGTGACTAAACACAAGAGCAGGAACAGAGACATATTTTAATACAGCAAATATATTGTAGCAAAACACCCTGATAAGATAAGAAGTACCATCACCAGAAAAGAGCATCTTATGAACGTGATGCAGACAGAAAAGAGCATATTATGAACTCCATGCAGAGAGATGAGAACAACTGAGGAGATAGCATTAGAGATGCACTAAAACCGGTAAAGTGTAGCTGTTGGGAATACTGTAGTTACTTTACTTTGGATCATTACTTATAACTACAGTAGTTTTATACAACTACTGTAATGAAGAATAAAATAAACCCATATGCCAATACCCATTAACAATAATAATTATAGTAATGACAAGTATACACATATATCATACTTTTGGTGTGCTTGCATTTACTTTTGGTACAATAAAACAGCTATTAAAAATGGTATCAAAAAGAAACACTGAATCATAATCATAATTTATATAAAGATACTTTTACAAGCCTTATACCAAACCATACCATTTTATTTATAGAGCACTTAAAACAACAACAAGGTCAACCAAAGTGCTGTAAATATATGTCATTATTATGTAAATATATATTATGTATAATATTATGTCAATAATATTATCTCACATTTTTTGTGTGTAGCGTGACGTGTAATGTGCACTGATCCAAAATATAACTATGATTATTCTAATTAAAGTAATAATACTGTCACAGAGTCTTACAGGTGAAATGTGATCCCAAGGTTTCTTGTTTTGATGTTACGTCTATTGGAGCATCCATAGGCTGCACAAAAGTCAGGCATCTTGTCAAAGAGTATTTCTGTAAAACACAAAGCAGTAATTAGTGTTGAACATACCAAACCGCTTTAGTTCAGTTAAAAACAAAGAGCTCCTAGTGATCTAAGAATGCTGGGGAAATATTTGGAATACTAGCTAGCCCTCAAAGGCTCTTGTTAATAGTCTGCTAATAAATACAGTCATGATCAAGACAGTCATTTAGACAAAAGATTAGTTTGTTTTAAAATAGTTATTGGTGTAATAAAAACAGAATTTAAATTCTACATTCTCGATGAGTGTGACACCCAAAACACGAATAAAACCTTTTAAAAAAGACGAAACTGCTGTCTGATTACCAAAGAAATCATAGCCACGTTAATAACGTTTTTAAAAACATAAACCGTTTGTAAATCCGTCAAGATTACAGCGAGTTAAGTGTATTTTTGTTTGTATAAATCCCTCACCTCCATACGGTTTCCACAGCTGCAGCTAATGTTGCTGTCTGTGGCAAGATGGCTGCCGCTTGACGACGCCGCTGACTCCTCCTCAGCTTATCTAGTGTATATATATCTATGCGTCACTCTACAACCAACGGTGCATCACCTAATGTGTCCCCTAGTGCCCCAGTACCAACACATTGGTTCCTAGTGTCTGCTCACACAACATCTCCCCTTTTTAGCTTAGCTTCCATACTAATGCTTTTAAACTTAAATTGTCCTTGTTGAATTATAAACATGCTGAACAGACATACCAACACCCTTTTAAATGCTTTTACCAAGTGAACCGATTATACTAGCACTTTGTCCTTAATATTACAAACAACTATAACATTGACCTATCTAGGGGTCAGGGTCGACTACCTGGGTCCCCAGAGCTGTGCAGGGATTATTCTGCCCTGTGGGCCACAGCTCACTTCTCTATGACTGCTATTTACAAGTCCAGTCTCTGCGGGATACGAACAACCCGTCCCGACCTGGTGACTGTGGAGCCATCAGGAATCACTCTGATGTGTGACCTGTTCCTTCTTAGACTCCCAGACGGCATGTCGATGTTGTATGACCGTGGGGTGTTCGCTGGACTGCTGATAGTCCCCGAGTTGTTGGTGTTCTTCACCCAGACTCTTTGTCCTGGGTTGAGCTCTTGTTTAGTCTGTGCTCTGTGTCTCTTGTTGAACCAAGAACCTTGCTTCTGTTTCAGCTCCTGGTCTTTTCTCCGGAAGAGATGAAGATCTGGCCATCTTGGTCGTAGTTTGTCTTCGCTGACCGGCAAAGGTGTCCTGATGTTGCGACCCATCAATAGTTGTGCCGGTGATGATCCTTGTGCCAGGGGTGTGGCCCTGTATGCCATGAGAGCCTTATGTGGATCCTCTCCCTTCTTCAGGAAAGATTTCACCGTCCTTACAGCTCTCTCTGCTTCCCCATTACTCTGTGGATAGTGAGGACTTGAGGTGACATGAGTAAAATCATAGTCCCTTGCAAAGGCTGCAAACTCCGCCGCTGCAAACTGGGGGCCATTGTCCGTGACAAGGGTTTCAGGGACCCCGTGCCTGGCAAAGATCGCCTTCATTTTGTTGATCACCGGGACAGCAGTAGTAGAGGTCAGGTTCACCACCTCAATGTATCTGGAGAAGTAATCTATTACCACCAGGTACATGGCACGTTCCCACTGGAACAGATCTGCTGCGACCCGCTGCCATGGCCTCAGAGGAAGTTGTGTTGACATGAGAGGTTCTGGTCTCTCATGAGCCTCTCGCACGCACGCTGTGCAGTTTTCAACCTTGAGTTTGATTTGTTTGGTCAAACCCGGCCACCAAATGGACTGTTGTGCTCTAGCAATGCATTTTGTCATGCCCTGGTGACCTTCATGAACCAGGTTAAGCATTTCTTCCTGCATGCTGGCTGGAATAACAAGTCTTTCACTTTTCATTAAAATTCCCTGCACCACAAGGAGGTCTTGGTGGTACTGCCAGTACACTTGTAGTTCAGGAGGGAGGCTCTTCCTGCTGGGTGGCCAGCCTGTTTGTACAAAGTCTTTAAGTTTTCTGCACGTGCTGTCAGTTTCTTGTGCCTGTCTGATTTGCACAAGCCTGTTTTCTGATGCTGGCAACTGTTGCACAATGTTGTTAACATAAGCACACACCTCTTCTTCCAGCTGCATGTCCTGTGTTGTAGGCGGAGCTTGTATTGGTGCTCTGGACAGCGCATCTGCCGTAATTAAATTTTTCCCTGGGACATGTTCAATCTTATATGTGAAGCGAAGCAGTCGCAATCTAAACCTTAGTATGCGAGGTGGCAGGTCATCAAGAGCTCTGCTTCCTAATAAGGAGATGAGAGGCTTATGATCTGTCTGGATCAAAAAGTCCATCCCTATCAGGTAAGATTGAAACCTTTCACATGCCCAAGTCAGTGCTAGTGCTTCTTTTTCAATCTGAGCGTACCTACGCTCTGCAGTTGTCATACTGCGTGAAATGAAAGCCACTGGACGCCAGTCACCTGTTGTTTGTCTTTGTGACAGGACCCCTCCTAAACCAAAGGACGAGGCATCTGCTGCAACTTTTGTTTCTCTGTTCACACAATACTGGGCGAGGACTGTGGGTGAGCTCAGTTCCTGTCGTAGCTCATCAAAAGCCCGCTGCTGTGCTGTCCCCCATTCCCAGGTTGTGTCCGCTTTGAGAAGCTCTCTTAAAGGTTGTGTGAGTTCAGCGATACGTGGGGAAAACTTTCCAACATAGTTTACCATGCCCACAAACCTCTTCACGTCAGCAGCATCTTTAGGTGTAGGCATCTCCATGATTGCTTTGATTTTGCCCGGGTCGGCTTCAATGCCCTGAGCTGTGACAACATGACCCAAAAACTTGACTTTCTCTACTGCAAACTGGCACTTGTCGTTGTTCAGAGTCAGGCCCTCCTGTTGGAGCCTCTCTAACACTCTATGCAGTCTGTAGTCATGTTGCTCTCTGGTGGACCCAAAAATTAGTATGTCGTCTGCATGACATACAGTGCCCTCCAGTCCTGACAACATTTGGGTCAGTCTCTTTTGAAAATGTTCAGGAGCGGACGAAATACCAAAAGGCAGCCTTTTGTAACAGTATCTGCCAAACGGGGTAATGAACGTGGTCAGATGGGCTGACTCTGGATGTAGAGGTACCTGCCAAAATCCTGCCGTAGCATCCAATTTGGTGAAAATTGTCGCACCTGTGAATTTGGCTAATGTCTCATCTACCGCAGGCAGTATGTGGCGCTCCCTACACACATATTCATTTAAATGAGTCAAGTCTGTGCATATTCTGACCTTTTCGTTGGGCTTAGGGGCCACCACCATTCCAGCACACCACTCTGTAGGTTCTTCAATGGGTTCAATCACCCCCATTTTCTCCATTCTCTCCAGCTCTGCCTTCACTTTGTCATATAAAGGCAGTGGGACTCGACGTGGTAGTGATAATGCATATGGTTTAGCACCCTCTTTCAATACTATTTTGTATTCTCCTTTAAGGAGACCCAGCCCTGTAAATACTTTGGGGTACAGTTTTTTCATGTCAGCCTCCAGCTCTTTAACACTGTCTATGGGGCGCAGCAACCCTAAAGCTGAAATAGCTGGGAAGCCTAGTAATGGAGTAGACAGTCTCTGTATGACATACACTGGCTGTGTTGTAGTTTTGTCTTTGTATTTCATGAGAGCGTTGAACTGACCTTTCACTTGCAGGGCTTCACCACTTGGACCACACAAGGGCTTGTCTGCTTCGGTAAGTGTTATGTTAGGCTGATTGGTGACTCTAAATTGACCCTAGGTGTGAGTGTGAGAATGGATGGTTGTTTGGTGTGAGTGAGACAGGTCCCTCTTGTAAATGAGTCCCCGTGACTCAACGAGGCTAGCCTGTATAAATAAAGGTTGAATGAAAAAGTGGCCCATGTGTGTCTTTCGAGTAGGTGGCTGTTGGTATCACAGTCACATCTGCTCCCGTGTCCAGTTTGAATGTGATGTTTTTTCCGTTGATTTCCAGCGTTTTTTTCCAGTTGTTGGGGCGTTCTCCTGCTGATACTGCTCCCAAAAACAGTTTGTCGTCCTCCAGTGCGACGTCCTCATCCTTCTGGACTGCTCCCACTCTGGCTGATCTGCACACAGCTGCAAAATGTCCCTTCTTTCGGCATTTCCTGTGTAAAGTAAATCATACATTCTCAGGTATTAATTCTCAGGTATTAAACTCATAATTAAACTTATGTGTTAAACTTTTCACCTTATGTGCAGAATCATGCACTCCAAATGTCCCTGTGCATAAACTGTGATCTGCTGACTCTGTACATTTTGTGACCATCTGTGTGAAACCAACCATCTGTTCCTTATTTCTAACGTCATGTTCCTCATTTTATCTGCTGAACAAACTGTGACCTGCTCGTGTTAGTCTAAAAACAACACTGTTGCATTATAAGAAGTGCTGAATGCTCACTTTCCATTTGCTGAGTGCTCATGTTCCATGTGTTATCAGAAGTTTCCACCTGGAGATAGACAAACACCTCCCGTTCCACCCATTGTACCACCCTCAACCCCTCCCCAAACTAGCTCCGCCTGTACGAGGGTTCTTAATCCATGCTGTGTTACTGTCTGAGCAGAGCAGACCCAAGACAGCCTCAGTGCCTGTACCATTCTGTTCTCAATCTTGCAAGATTCATTAAATCTTTTGAACTTGAACTTCATTTGAACAGCCTTGCCTCGTTATTCAGAAGTTTATTTCACAATTTGGCGTCACGAAGACAGGATATTGCGTTTGACTGACCGCCGCTGGAGACGACCGGACGGGGACCCCGGGACCGTGGGTCCATAAGACCTGCGCCTCTTACCTCCAGTAGACTTCAGAGACGAGAGGACGTTTCGGTCCTCAACAGCGGAAGAGCCAGCATCGACAATATTCCACGAACCAACAGGAAGGCTGAAGAGGTAAAGTAAAAATCTCTTTTCAAGTTTGAAAGATTTAAGCCGGGGTAAAACTGATACGAGACGCGTTCAAGGACCGTAGGAAATTTGAGCGTCAGGGACGCAGGGAACGTAAAGCGTTGTGAGCGTTTATTTTTTAAGCGCAAGAACACGTTAAAATTGTGAGCACTCGATAAGTGCAAGAGCAATTTACGCGTTAAACTCTTAACGCAGGAAGGTCCGCCCGAAAACCAAGCACGTAGGCAATTCAAATGTAGAAATACGTTAAAAAATTGTCGCCAATCGTGCCGCACGTAGGTTGTTATATGAGGTAGAAATACCTTAAAGACTGCCGCAAATCGTGCCACAGCAGAAGTAAATTTGGGGAGCGCTCAATAAAAAGAAAAAAAGAAAAAGCGAAAAATAACAAATAAAAAATAGATAAACCTGTGTAGTTACACTCGTTTTGAAATAAAATAAAACAATTAGGCGCATAACTTGGTTCTAAACAATAAATAAATTCATTAAAAAAAAATAGGTATAAACCTTAGTTTTAAACAATAACCAGATTCATTCAAAAATAAAATAGGCAAATAACCTGTTTTTAAAACAGGTAAAATTAACTGAAATATTAAATAAATACGGATAACAAATAGAACTAAATAGATATAGTAAAAAAGTAAATAAAACAGACATTTAAATCAAATAAAAATAATAAAAAATAAAAAATAAAAATAAAAATAAAACAAAATGGGAACAAAAAATAGCAAAAGCGAAGCTTATATACCATGCGGTCCTGAGGTTGACCGGATGCGAAGACTTTACGGTGATCTGTGTCTAAGCTTTGTGCCACAGTGGCATTGTAAATTCAATTTTCCAAGAAATGGATCGTTTGATCCACAGGAAATACAAAAATTAGAAGAACAATTGTTAGAACAAAAACGTAAGATCTGCAGCAAGAAAAAGATTCCACAAGGTGAGTTGTTAACAGTGACCAATCATGAGCAAGCTTTTAAGCTGTGGAAAAATGAATCCAAATTACAAAGTCAAAGAGTAATATCAAAAAGCCTTCAGATGACCCAGAAAATTAAGAAAACAAACCAGATGGCTCCAAAAGAGACAAAACATTTAGGAAAGAAAAATAAGAAAGGGACAGAAACACAAACTAACCCACTAAATGTTTCTTTCTCTCCTTCTGCTCCACCTGCGACTGGAACTTCTGGTTTCCCACCTCACACCATGGCCCTGTATCCGTCACTGGCACATCTGAGTTCACCCCAACAACCACCACCATACCCTGAGCTACAGAGAACTGGACAACTTTCAGACTGGTTTCTGGACATGAGCATGGACGATGACTTCCAGGGCTCCAAGAAAAAGGAGAAACCAGGAACGTCAACTGAATCAGGTACTCACAACACACCTGTCTCTCCATCCTCACCCTCTGATTTGACTAACATCTCAACATCAGACTTTGAACAAGAGGAAACAGATTCTGATGGACCAGTCGCGCATAACACAAGAAGTCAAACTGAAATAAATCAGCTTAAGGAAAAAGCAGCTCAAATTGAAGAGGAAATTGAAAAAATTCAACGAAAAACTACAGACAAAAAGAAAGACAAAACCATCGTCATCACTGCACCCATGATTGAGGTGGGGGGGGGCTGAGCAGCCACAGTTGGTTTATAGACCTTGGCCACACGCAGTGCTGACTGACATGGCCAAGCAGCACCTGCCTGACAGAGCCCAGGGTGGAGGAGTGATAGCTCTGGCATTGCTCACGTTAGTCAGAGTGATAAGACCAACTCTCCATGAGATAAAAGTCATTTTATCAGCAATATATGGCCTTGGGTTTGTCTCTCAACTTGATCCTGAACTTTTTGAAAAGGAAAACGGTTTTCAGCTCGTCAGTTCAGACATCAATGCAACAAGCAACGACGAGTATATGAAAAATGTGGAGGAAATTGGGAAAAGCCTGAAAAAGGTGTTCCCAGCTGTTCCTTGTTATGCAGACATTGCGAGCACAACCCAGAAACCTGATGAAACTCCACAAGACTACGTGAACCGTCTCCTGCCCATCTTCAAAACCCACTCAGGCATCCTTGAGCCTGACGGGAACTGGAGACACGACACAGCCCCCTCACCATTTGAAGCCATCTTCTGCCAGGCGGTCCTGAGTGGTTTTCTCCCATCAATAAAGAAATCAATCAAGACCACCTACATAGGCTGGAAGAAGAGACCACGCCTGACTGAGCTCCTGAATCATGCTGAGCACGCATGGGACCTGCATGTGACAGAGGTCACCACCACTCAGAAGAAAAAACAAAAGCAGCATGATGACGCTCAACTGACTCTGCTCCAAGCAGCCACTCAGCTGACCCTGAACCAGGCTCAAGCTGCAAATCACCCGACAGCTGCGAACTACCCTCCAGCAGTTCAAAAGACTGATTTTGCTCCACCTAGACCACAGCCATGTTACAACTGTGGGAGCCTGGAACACTGGGTCCGCCATTGTCCACACCGACAAGGACCAAGGGGCCGAAACCAAGGTCGCAACAGGTATGGCAACCGAGGCAGAGGTCAGTTCAGGCCCTATCCAAACCAAGGGCCCAACGGCAACCAAGACTTCAACTCCAGACAAAACCAACATCAAGGCCCGCCCCAAGGCAGAAACGAAGCTGGACTCAGGGGTGGACAAAGCCAGAGGGGTTACTCAACTTGACTAGCCGAAGATGGTGGGAGCCAGGGATTTCAGACCGCAAGTGCCAGCACACACA
>JBBPBX010050628.1:0-12841 GCA_038048925.1 Garcialebias charrua
TGAGACGAACGCCTGAGACACGAACGCCTGAGACACGAACGCCTGAGACACGAACGCCTGAGACACGAACGCCTGAGAGACGAACGCCTGAGAGACGAACGCCTCAGATGAACGCCTCAGACGAACGTACGTCTCAGACAAACGAACGCCTCAGACGAACGTACGTCTCAGACAAACGATCGCCTCAGACGAACGTACGTCTCAGACAAACGATCGCCTCAGACGAACGTACGTCTCAGACGAACGAACGCCTCAGACGAACGTACGTCTCAGACAAACACCTCGGACGAACGCCTGAGACGAACGTACGTCTCAGACGAACGAACCCCTCAGACGAACTCCTCAGACAAACGTACGTCTCAGACGAACGCCTGAGACGAACGCCTCGGACGAACGTCTCAGACAAACGTACGTCTCAGACGAACGCCTGAGACGAACGCCTGAGACGAACGCCAGAGACGAACGCCTGAGACGAACGCCTGAGACGAACGCCTGAGACGAACGCCTGAGACGAACGCCTGAGACGAACGCCTGTCTCAGACGAACGTACGTCTCAGACGAACACCTGAGACGAACGCCTGAGACACGAACGCCTGAGAGACGAACGCCTGAGAGACGAACGCCTGAGAGACGAACGCCTGAGAGACGAACGCCTGAGAGACGAACGCCTCAGACGAACGTACGTCTCAGACGAACGTACGTCTCAGACGAACGAATGCCTCAGACGAACGTACGTCTCAGACGAACGAACGCCTCAGACGAACGTACGTCTCAGACGAACACCTCGGACGAACGCCTGAGACGAACGTACGTCTCAGACGAACGCCTGAGATGAACGCCTGAGACGAACGTACGTCTCAGACGAACGAACCCCTCAGACGAACTCCTCAGACAAACGTACGTCTCAGACGAATGCCTGAGACCAACGCTTCAGACGAACGCACGTCTCAGACGAACGCCTGAGACGAACGCCTGAGACGAACGCCTGAGACGAACGCCTGTCTCAGACGAACGTACGTCTCAGACGAACACCTGAGACGAACGCCTGAGACACGAACGCCTGAGAGACGAACGCCTGAGAGACGAACGCCTGAGAGACGAACGCCTGAGAGACGAACGTCTCAGACGAACGTACGTCTCAGACGAACGAATGCCTCAGACGAACGTACGTCTCAGACGAACGAACGCCTCAGACGAACGTACGTCTCAGACGAACACCTCGGACGAACGCCTGAGACTAACGTACGTCTCAGACGAACGCCTGAGATGAACGCCTGAGACGAACGTACGTCTCAGACGAACGCCTGAGATGAACGCCTGAGACGAACGTACGTCTCAGACGAACGAACCCCTCAGACGAACGTACGTCTCAGACAAACGATCGCCTCAGACGAACGTACGTCTCAGACAAACGATCGCCTCAGACGAACGTACGTCTCAGACGAACGAACGCCTCAGACGAACGTACGTCTCAGACAAACACCTCGGACGAACGCCTGAGACGAACGTACGTCTCAGACGAACGAACCCCTCAGACGAACTCCTCAGACAAACGTACGTCTCAGACGAACGCCTGAGACGAACGCCTCGGACGAACGTCTCAGACAAACGTACGTCTCAGACGAACGCCTGAGACGAACGCCTGAGACGAACGCCAGAGACGAACGCCTGAGACGAACGCCTGAGACGAACGCCTGAGACGAACGCCTGTCTCAGACGAACGTACGTCTCAGACGAACACCTGAGACGAACGCCTGAGACACGAACGCCTGAGAGACGAACGCCTGAGAGACGAACGCCTGAGAGACGAACGCCTCAGACGAACGTACGTCTCAGACGAACGTACGTCTCAGACGAACGAATGCCTCAGACGAACATACGTCTCAGACGAACGAACGCCTCAGACGAACGTACGTCTCAGACGAACACCTCGGACGAACGCCTGAGACGAACGTACGTCTCAGACGAACGCCTGAGATGAACGCCTGAGACGAACGTACGTCTCAGACGAACGAACCCCTCAGACGAACTCCTCAGACAAACGTACGTCTCAGACGAATGCCTGAGACCAACGCTTCAGACGAACGCACGTCTCAGACGAACGCCTGAGACGAACGCCTGAGACGAACGCCTGAGACGAACGCCTGTCTCAGACGAACGTACGTCTCAGACGAACACCTGAGACGAACGCCTGAGACACGAACGCCTGAGAGACGAACGCCTGAGAGACGAACGCCTGAGAGACGAACGCCTGAGAGACGAACGCCTCAGACGAACGTACGTCTCAGACGAACGTACGTCTCAGACGAACGAATGCCTCAGACGAACGTACGTCTCAGACGAACGAACGCCTCAGACGAACGTACGTCTCAGACGAACACCTCGGACGAACGCCTGAGACTAACGTACGTCTCAGACGAACGCCTGAGATGAACGCCTGAGACGAACGTACGTCTCAGACGAACGCCTGAGATGAACGCCTGAGACGAACGTACGTCTCAGACGAACGAACCCCTCAGACGAACTCCTCAGACAAACGCACGTCTCAGACGAACGCCTGAGACGAACGCCTGAGACGAACGCCTGGGACAAACGTACGTCTCAGACGAGCGAACCCCTCAGACGAACTCCTCAGACAAACGTACGTCTCAGACGAACGCCTGAGACGAACGCCTCAGACGAACGTCTCAGACAAACGTACGTCTCAGACAAACGTACGTCTCAGACAAACGTACGTCTCAGACGAACGCCTGAGACGAACGCCTGAGACGAACGCCTGTCTCAGACGAACGTACGTCTCAGACGAACACCTGAGACGAACGCCTGAGACACGAACGCCTGAGAGACGAACGCCTGAGAGACGAACGCCTGAGAGACGAACGCCTGAGAGACGAACGCCTGAGAGACGAACGCCTCAGACGAACGTACGTCTCAGACGAACGTACGTCTCAGACGAACGAATGCCTCAGACGAACGTACGTCTCAGACGAACGAACGCCTCAGACGAACGTACGTCTCAGACGAACACCTCGGACGAACGCCTGAGACGAACGTACGTCTCAGACGAACGCCTGAGATGAACGCCTGAGACGAACGTACGTCTCAGACGAACGCCTGAGATGAACGCCTGAGACGAACGTACGTCTCAGACGAACGAACCCCTCAGACGAACGTACGTCTCAGACAAACGATCGCCTCAGACGAACGTACGTCTCAGACAAACGATCGCCTCAGACGAACGTACGTCTCAGACGAACGAACGCCTCAGACGAACGTACGTCTCAGACAAACACCTCGGACGAACGCCTGAGACGAACGTACGTCTCAGACGAACGAACCCCTCAGACGAACTCCTCAGACAAACGTACGTCTCAGACGAACGCCTGAGACGAACGCCTCGGACGAACGTCTCAGACAAACGTACGTCTCAGACGAACGCCTGAGACGAACGCCTGAGACGAACGCCAGAGACGAACGCCTGAGACGAACGCCTGAGACGAACGCCTGAGACGAACGCCTGTCTCAGACGAACGTACGTCTCAGACGAACACCTGAGACGAACGCCTGAGACACGAACGCCTGAGAGACGAACGCCTGAGAGACGAACGCCTGAGAGACGAACGCCTGAGAGACGAACGCCTCAGACGAACGTACGTCTCAGACGAACGTACGTCTCAGACGAACGAATGCCTCAGACGAACGTACGTCTCAGACGAACGAACGCCTCAGACGAACGTACGTCTCAGACGAACACCTCGGACGAACGCCTGAGACGAACGTACGTCTCAGACGAACGCCTGAGATGAACGCCTGAGACGAACGTACGTCTCAGACGAACGAACCCCTCAGACGAACTCCTCAGACAAACGTACGTCTCAGACGAATGCCTGAGACCAACGCTTCAGACGAACGCACGTCTCAGACGAACGCCTGAGACGAACGCCTGAGACGAACGCCTGAGACGAACGCCTGTCTCAGACGAACGTACGTCTCAGACGAACACCTGAGACGAACGCCTGAGACACGAACGCCTGAGAGACGAACGCCTGAGAGACGAACGCCTGAGAGACGAACGCCTGAGAGACGAACGCCTCAGACGAACGTACGTCTCAGACGAACGTACGTCTCAGACGAACGAATGCCTCAGACGAACGTACGTCTCAGACGAACGAACGCCTCAGACGAACGTACGTCTCAGACGAACACCTCGGACGAACGCCTGAGACTAACGTACGTCTCAGACGAACGCCTGAGATGAACGCCTGAGACGAACGTACGTCTCAGACGAACGCCTGAGATGAACGCCTGAGACGAACGTACGTCTCAGACGAACGAACCCCTCAGACGAACTCCTCAGACAAACGCACGTCTCAGACGAACGCCTGAGACGAACGCCTGAGACGAACGCCTGGGACAAACGTACGTCTCAGACGAGCGAACCCCTCAGACGAACTCCTCAGACAAACGTACGTCTCAGACGAACGCCTGAGACGAACGCCTCAGACGAACGTCTCAGACAAACGTACGTCTCAGACAAACGTACGTCTCAGACAAACGTACGTCTCAGACGAACGCCTGAGACGAACGCCTGAGACGAACGCCTGTCTCAGACGAACGTACGTCTCAGACGAACACCTGAGACGAACGCCTGAGACACGAACGCCTGAGAGACGAACGCCTGAGAGACGAACGCCTGAGAGACGAACGCCTGAGAGACGAACGCCTGAGAGACGAACGCCTCAGACGAACGTACGTCTCAGACGAACGTACGTCTCAGACGAACGAATGCCTCAGACGAACGTACGTCTCAGACGAACGAACGCCTCAGACGAACGTACGTCTCAGACGAACACCTCGGACGAACGCCTGAGACGAACGTACGTCTCAGACGAACGCCTGAGATGAACGCCTGAGACGAACGTACGTCTCAGACGAACGAACCCCTCAGACGAACTCCTCAGACAAACGTACGTCTCAGACGAATGCCTGAGACCAACGCTTCAGACGAACGCACGTCTCAGACGAACGCCTGAGACGAACGCCTGAGACGAACGCCTGAGACGAACGCCTGTCTCAGACGAACGTACGTCTCAGACGAACACCTGAGACGAACGCCTGAGACACGAACGCCTGAGAGACGAACGCCTGAGAGACGAACGCCTGAGAGACGAACGCCTGAGAGACGAACGTCTCAGACGAACGTACGTCTCAGACGAACGAATGCCTCAGACGAACGTACGTCTCAGACGAACGAACGCCTCAGACGAACGTACGTCTCAGACGAACACCTCGGACGAACGCCTGAGACTAACGTACGTCTCAGACGAACGCCTGAGATGAACGCCTGAGACGAACGTACGTCTCAGACGAACGCCTGAGATGAACGCCTGAGACGAACGTACGTCTCAGACGAACGAACCCCTCAGACGAACGTACGTCTCAGACAAACGATCGCCTCAGACGAACGTACGTCTCAGACAAACGATCGCCTCAGACGAACGTACGTCTCAGACGAACGAACGCCTCAGACGAACGTACGTCTCAGACAAACACCTCGGACGAACGCCTGAGACGAACGTACGTCTCAGACGAACGAACCCCTCAGACGAACTCCTCAGACAAACGTACGTCTCAGACGAACGCCTGAGACGAACGCCTCGGACGAACGTCTCAGACAAACGTACGTCTCAGACGAACGCCTGAGACGAACGCCTGAGACGAACGCCAGAGACGAACGCCTGAGACGAACGCCTGAGACGAACGCCTGAGACGAACGCCTGTCTCAGACGAACGTACGTCTCAGACGAACACCTGAGACGAACGCCTGAGACACGAACGCCTGAGAGACGAACGCCTGAGAGACGAACGCCTGAGAGACGAACGCCTGAGAGACGAACGCCTCAGACGAACGTACGTCTCAGACGAACGTACGTCTCAGACGAACGAATGCCTCAGACGAACGTACGTCTCAGACGAACGAACGCCTCAGACGAACGTACGTCTCAGACGAACACCTCGGACGAACGCCTGAGACGAACGTACGTCTCAGACGAACGCCTGAGATGAACGCCTGAGACGAACGTACGTCTCAGACGAACGAACCCCTCAGACGAACTCCTCAGACAAACGTACGTCTCAGACGAATGCCTGAGACCAACGCTTCAGACGAACGCACGTCTCAGACGAACGCCTGAGACGAACGCCTGAGACGAACGCCTGAGACGAACGCCTGTCTCAGACGAACGTACGTCTCAGACGAACACCTGAGACGAACGCCTGAGACACGAACGCCTGAGAGACGAACGCCTGAGAGACGAACGCCTGAGAGACGAACGCCTGAGAGACGAACGCCTCAGACGAACGTACGTCTCAGACGAACGTACGTCTCAGACGAACGAATGCCTCAGACGAACGTACGTCTCAGACGAACGAACGCCTCAGACGAACGTACGTCTCAGACGAACACCTCGGACGAACGCCTGAGACTAACGTACGTCTCAGACGAACGCCTGAGATGAACGCCTGAGACGAACGTACGTCTCAGACGAACGCCTGAGATGAACGCCTGAGACGAACGTACGTCTCAGACGAACGAACCCCTCAGACGAACTCCTCAGACAAACGCACGTCTCAGACGAACGCCTGAGACGAACGCCTGAGACGAACGCCTGGGACAAACGTACGTCTCAGACGAGCGAACCCCTCAGACGAACTCCTCAGACAAACGTACGTCTCAGACGAACGCCTGAGACGAACGCCTCAGACGAACGTCTCAGACAAACGTACGTCTCAGACAAACGTACGTCTCAGACAAACGTACGTCTCAGACGAACGCCTGAGACGAACGCCTGAGACGAACGCCTGAGACGAACGCCTCAGACGAACGTCTCAGACAAACGTACGTCTCAGATGAACGCCTCGGACGAACGCCTGAGACTAACGTCTGAGACGAACGAACGCCTGAGACTAACGTCTGAGACGAACGAACGCCTGAGACGAACGCCTCGGACGAACGACGAACGCCTCGGACGAACGACGAACGCCTCGGACGAACGCCTCGGACGAACGACGAACGCCTCGGACAAACGTACGTCTCGGACGAACGCCTCGGACGAACGCCTCGTTGACTTTCAGCTTTTCTTGTTGCTCACTAACGACTCGCTGCCGCGGCGCAAACTCCTCCGAGTTCCTGTGAAGACAAGAAAACAGACGGGTCGGTTTAAAAAACTCTTCTCTGTTACGTTAATTAATAATTAGTTATTAATAATTCATAATTAGTTATTACAATTAGTGATTAATAATTACTGATTAATAATTGAAAATTGATCATTAGTAAATAATAATTAGTAATTAATTATAATTAATAATTATAAATGAAATTTAATCATTAGTAATAATCAATGTCATGAAAGGTAAAAGTCTGAACGTTATGAAATCTGCGTTTTGAGGTTGAAGATGAAACACAAACATCTGAGACAGCAGGTTCACCCTGAAGGTCAGACCATGCAATGACTCTATAGGCCTCAGCAGGTCAAAGGTCATGACCTCCCCTAAAAACAGCATGGCAGCTCAACTTAAATTCATCTGAAGGAACCACAAGACTTGTGGACCAGAACAGAGCAGAGGACAGATGTTTACCCAGAATGCACTGCAGCTGTCAGCACGGTGGTGCAGGGCTGATGGTTCGGACTCCTGTCAGTCTCTGTGTGGACCAGAACTCCTCTGAGACCAAAGGGTTCTGGCGTCCAACGGGTTCTGAGGTCCAACAGCTAAAGCTGGGACCAAACAGGGTTCAACAGAACCATGATCCAGAACCCAGCAGCTGATCTACAGAACGGGTCAGAAAGAACAGAACCAACGGTCCAGTCAGAGTCCAGAACCAGAACCTGACTGATGCTGTGGTGGACCTTCAGAGAGCTGAGCAGAACCCTCAATGATGGAAAGGGAGTGGACCAGAACTCCTCCAGAACCAGGAGAAGATGAACAGGAAACCACTACTGGACCTGGAAACAGTTTTTGTTAAAAGGTACTAGATTAAGTTCTGGTTCAGACCCATCAGAACCAGAGGTTCTTCAGAGTAACAGATGTCTCGCAGGGACACGAGACGAGGAGGATGTTGGTTCTAATCCCGTGGTCAGTGCAGAGTGTTTGTTCAGGGCGGCGTCTGTTTTTACAAGTTCTTCTTGGAGCTTCACTTCCTGTTTACTGACAGGAGCGCTCTTACTTTGGTGTTCCTGAGCTTTTATTTTGTAGAGTTTTCCGTTACCTGCTCTCAGTTGGCTCTGAACACTGTGCTGTGGCGGGCTGGCGGCCATCTTGAATTGTTCTGATGCAGCGCTGTGAAACGTTCTCGTCGTCTTGCTGGTTCTGAGTCAGGAATCTTGTGTGCAACATTGAAAGTATTTGTCTTTGTCCCCTCCTGATCCGTCTTTTGTCTTCGTCTCTATTGTCTCTTAAAGTGCCGCCGTCTGGAATGAGCAACGCCTCGAACAGGCATGTCTCTAATTAACACGCTGAATTCACACAACAGAAGAAGAAACGTCCCGAACGGCTCCCCTAAACATTTAAATCTGTTTCTCTCAGGAGACACGTTTAAAGATTTTATTGTTTTACTTTTGATCGACGTTTAAAACTCAACAGACTTTTTCTACAGAAACTGATGAAATTTAAAGAAGCTAAAACTGAGACTTTACAAGTAAAAAGAGCAGAACACTAGCTAAACGTGGTAAAATGGTAACTAAACGCTAAAAGAAAAGAATCATAGGCTAGCTAAAAGCTGAATGTTAGCTAAAAGCTGAATGTTAGCTAAAAGCTGAATGTTAGCTAAAAGCTGAATGTTAGCTAAAAGCTGAACAATGTTAGCTAAAAGCTGAATGTTAGCTAAAAGCTGAACAATGTTAGCTACAAGCTGAATGTTAGCTAAAAGCTGAATGATGTTAACTAAAAGCTGGACAATGTTAGCTAAAAGCTGAATGTTAGCTAAAAGCTGAACAATGTTAGCTACAAACTGAATGTTAACTAAAAGCTGAACAATGTTAGCTACAAGCTGAATGTTAGCTAAAAGCTGAACAATGTTAGCTACAAGCTGAATGTTAGCTAAAAGCTGAACAATGTTAGCTACAAGCTGAATGTTAACTAAAAGCTGAATGTTAGCTAAAAGCTGAATGTTAGCTAAAAGCTGAACAATGTTCGCTAAAAGCTGAATGTTAGCTAAAAGCTGAATGATGTTAACTAAAAGCTGAACAATGTTAGCTAAAAGCTGAATGTTAGCTAAAAGCTGAACAATGTTAGCTACAAGCTGAATGTTAGCTAAAAGCTGAACAATGTTAGCTACAAGCTGAATGTTAGCTAAAAGCTGAACAATGTTAGCTACAAGCTGAATGTTAGCTAAAAGCTGAACGATGTCAGCTAAAAGCTGAACTATGTCAGCTAAAAGACGATGTCGGCTAAAAGCTGAACGATGTCAGCTAAAAGACGATGTCGGCTAAAAGCTGAACGATGTCAGCTAAAAGCTGAACGATGTTAGCTAAAAGCTGAACGATGTCAGCTAAAAGCTGAACGATGTCAGCTAAAAGCTGAACGATGTCAGCCAAAAGCTGAACGATGTTAGCTAAAAGCTGAACGATGTCAGCTAAAAGCTGAACGATGTTAGCTAAAAGCTGAACGATGTTAGCTAAAAGCTGAATGTTAGCTAAAAGCTGAACAATGTTAGCTAAAAGCTGAATGATGTTAGTTAAAAGCAGTAAAATGCATGCTTAGGCTAAATGAAGCCACAAGCTAGCTGAATACAGCCATTGAATAGCTAAAAAGAGCCGTTGGCTAAAGGTTAAGGTTTCTTATCATTTGCACCATGTGGTGGAACAAAATTATGTACACATGGTCCCCGTTACATCCAACAAAAGTATAAATTATAAAATAAAAACAGTAATAAGATCTAAGATATGAACTAAGAAATATGATCAACTAAAAATACACCAAGTACTAATACAAAAACAACACGCCGAACAGCAGCACGAACATGAGTCTGGGTGAGCAGATGAGCACGAATGAACACAGCAACATGAAACGGATCAGCAGCATGAGATCAGCAGCACATATCAATAGTCAAGTGGCATTACAGTGATTTTTTTTCACAGTGATAATCCTGATTAGGGATTCATGAGTCTAAAGGAGCCAGAGAGTAGCTAAAAAGGACCCAGGCTAGCTAAAAGCAGCCATGAACTAGCTAAAGGCACATCTCTGCAGACAAATATGGAAGGCGTTACTCGAGGGCCACATCTGATTGGACGTAATTGGCAGATGGTGTTAACTGGTTCAACATCAGCTGCGTCTCCATAACTTCTCTTTCAGCCTCCCGACACAGAACTTCCTGTTACATTTCAAAATAAGAGCAACATAAATGGGTAGTGGGGTGGGCTAAATGTTTGTTTTTTAATACCTCATTACATTAAAAAACAAAATCTGTTTTAGTTGTTGAATAATGTGAAAATAGTTACAATTGATTCATAAAGAAAGAAAAATAAAGTAACCAAAATAATAATGATACTTAAACTGTCTTTGGGACAAAGGATGTTTCCTTTAACTTCACATTTTCTTGTTCAACTTTTAAATCAGTCACTGCAGATGAGTCAGTTTCTGCAACTGGAGCAGGTTTTCTGCTTACTGCTTAACTTCCTCAGCTGTCTCACATTTTCAGGGTCAATCAAGTTTCAGCTCCAGATCAGATCTCATAGAGGAGAACTTCTAAAGAGAACATTTTGTTTAGGGCCATTACCTCTTTACAGGACTCATGATCTTTAATTGAGACCAGACTTTTTAACAAATGGAGCAGGTTTCTCTTCATGCTTCATATTTCATTGTACCAGACCACACTCACCTGTGTCAGGTGCAGCTACAACCCAAGGACTAAAGAGAATCTTCTTGTTTGACAGCAGATATAACACTGTTTCTTACAAACCTTCAGTTTAAAAAAGACCTGTTGTAATTTAACTAAAGAGAAAATACAGCCAATCAGTGTTTGTCCTTCAGAAACGCCCACTTTTGGTCTGCAGAGAACCCCTTCTCACTAAAAGCTGTAAAATGTAAATTTTAAGATGCACGTTGAAGTTGAACAGATTTCAGCGCTATGGAGAAAATATTTGCAAATCAAGTCTTTAAAAAAATATATATATAATTTTACAGCAGCCACACCTGAATGAGCTGAACGTTTGGATGAGATCAGCAGCAGGTCTGCAGAAGTCTAACGGTGTGAAACTCAGAACTGACTCCGCTGCAGATCCGCTTCAGAAAGTCTTGAAACTGGTTTTAATGGATCTGTTGGACTTTTCTCTTCTTACCAATTTAAAACATGAGATCCTGAAACGTGCGAGCAGTTGGCAGAACGTCAGGAATCTGAGGAATGAAGAAGCACGTTTTTATGTTTACAACACGACGTTCTCTCTTAAACTCCGTGTTGTTGGATCGTCTGTGAGAGAATCCATCAGCCGAGAGGAAGCTGTCTCCCACGTTAATTGTTTTCATCGTGTTCACGTCGACTTCCTGTAAAATCACTCTGAAACGTGGTGAGAAGCTCCGGTGTTGGCGTTAGACGTTGGACTCCTGTCTTTGACTTCCTGTTTCATCTCAGCAGGACTTTCAGATGGAACGCTTTCAGTTCGGAGGTCTCTGGTCTCGGTTTCATCAGCCGGACTTTGGAGTCTCGTTATCCGTCTCCTGGAATCTGTCCCGACTTGTTTTTGTTTTCAGCTCCGTGCTTTTTAATGAGTTCTGCTGAATTATTCAGATCCTCCAGTTCAGCATCTGGGAACGTTGGCTCCAGTCCAGCTCTGGCACTGAGCACTTATTGTGCCTGATGGTGGTGGTGGTGGTGGTGGGGCCTTGATAGGACCCTGATGGGGCCTTCTACCTTCTATAGGCTGAAGTAAAGCCCAGAGCTCAGGCTCTGCGTGCACCAACAGACCTGAAGATGTATTGGGGACAGCTGCGGTCACAGTTTTGTTTTCTTCATGAGTAGATGAACGACTGAAACGAGTTCTGTTTGTGCTGATCACCTTTTCAACATGTAGGTGCAAACCAACCACATCCTGGGTCCAAACCAGAAATTGTGTAGTTACCATTTTGGACGTAGCTGTTCTCAACCTGTTTTCAACACCGCAGCCCCGCCTCGTGTCCTGGTGATCCAGCGAGCGCAGATTTACTGCGTGAACGTGACTTTTGACCGTCGACATGAGAAAAACGTTTCCAGAGATCACGCACACGTAAACGTGGCCTGATCTTCACATTCTGGTGTTTCCTGTCAGTTTGCTCTTCATCATATCAACCTGTGGAAGTAAAACGTAGATAAATGTGACCATTGAACGACAAACACCTTCTTCTTCTTCTTCTTCTTCTCCTCACAGTTAGGTTGTGTAGGTCAATGAGGTTGTGTAGGACAGTGAAGTCACTTCTTGGTCTGCTGCCCTCATACATCTCCTCCTACATGTCTTTGCGTGAGTGCAGCTACAGCGTGCGCTCTCAGGACATGATTACCTGCAGTGTTCCGTCAGTGAGGACTGAACTTGGAAAAAGGGCCTTCTCCTACTCTGCTCCTGCTTCATGGAATATCTTACAAAAAGATCTGAAGCTCTCGACCTTGACTTCTCTAAATGGTTTTCAGAATCTGTTGGAATCCTGGCAAAAACCAATGCAGATTTGTTCCTGTCTTTGATTTTATACATATACCTTATAATGTTTTGCTAGTTTTTTGATACTTTGTTAAAAGGAGGAATATATATGTATATATATATATGTATATATATATATATATATATATATATATATATATATATATATATGTATATAT
>JBBPBX010050629.1:5780-18539 GCA_038048925.1 Garcialebias charrua
CTGAAACATGAGACTCGATCATCCATCAAAGTTTGGTCCAAGTCTGAGCAATGTGTGGCCCTGACTACTTGGGCGAGCGCTTGGCAGATAAGCACTCCCGTAAAATGGGTCTCCAAATTACTGTTTAGGCTTGCAGAGCCCCCCCACGGTGCAACATAATAGGTGGGTTGAATGTGTCATGATGGCTGTGGTGGGGGGTTTCCCAGGGCAAAACAAAGTAGATTGAAAGATGAGGAGGAAGCAGGAAGGGGGGGCTGATTCTTCTTTCTGGTGGTAAAGAAGAGCGGCTGAACAGGACCAGACAGCTCTCATACTGTAACTCCAAAGTAAAAGTCTGAACGTCCCCTAGAATTAAATTCACTAGTGAAACTTCACAGGGGTTGTTTAAGGACACCCGGAGATGGAAAAATTCCTCGTGTATTGAAATTAAAGGGTGAAACTGAAGTGTTAACCCTCAAAAATTCCCCCAGATTTGCAGAAAATAGCTGAAACTTTATGAAAACAAAAGAGAGAGCGAGAGACCTCTGCAACAAACTCGACGGGGGAGAGGGCGGGCCGTAGAAACCATATTGTATTTCGTTTCTGTTCAGTGCCCCGAGACGACTTCTGTTCTGACTTGGCGCTATTTAAATAAACTGAATTGAAATTAATTGAATCTTATGACCATCAAACTGGTTGGCCCATGGGAGTGTGCTGCTTGTGGGACTGAGTTTGTTGGTGGCTCCTTGGACCCATGACGTCCTTTGGATGAAGGACGAAACGTCTCAACAACATGTATTGTGTATATATTATGTATTGTCATCATTGTATGTTCCCATACAATGGCAAAATTGTCTCTGTGTTTTACCCATCCTCCACCAGGTGGTGCAGTGGGCAGCTATTGAAGGCACCCGGGGAGCATTTGGGGATAGGGTGTGCTGCTCAGAGACACCACGCGATGTGCAATGACTGGGGATCGACCCTGGGACTTTCGGGTCCCCTGTTGGCTGCCCTGACTCTACACCATCTCAGCCCCCAATGAACAAGTCTGTTTTCATACATAAGGCGCACCGGATTATAAGGCGCATTAAGCAAAACAAAACAGTCCAATAAGTCAAACTTTATTCAACTCGTTCACAATAACCGCATAAAATCGGTGCGAGGTCAGTAGCACAATCAGAATTAATATATAAGATGCACCTGATTATAAAGCTCACTGTAGATTTTTGAGAAAATAAAAGGATTTTAAGTATGCCTTATAGTCTGACAAATACGGTAGTTTTATTTTGTAGTCCTCTCGTCGGTTCCTTTAGCCCGTCTCACACAATAGGCCATTATTTGCTGACTGCTGCTCACCTGTTGCCCGTTTGTCATCAGTTCCTTCCTTTCTTTGCTCACTGACTGATACACTTTTTAAAATTTAGTTTTGGCTGCTTTCTTCACAGGGCTTCTTCTTTGCTGTCATGACTTAACAGAACAGAGACGTCATTATTTTCGCCTGCGATTTCTCAAATTCAAAGCCAAACATCGAGAGGTGAAATGGACTAGGAAACAAATACTTTTCAAATTAGGGCCACTTTCACTTTGTTAAAGGAACTGGAGGACCAAACATATGTATGTCATCTGCAAAAACACTGTCAGAGCTCAAGGCTTGCACATCCACATACGGTACATTTGAACTAGGCTCTGATGTTTATGTTTATGTTTATTAAATTTGTTCTTTTTTTTTTTTACAAAAGAAACACAATACAAGACAATCCCATAAATGATAATGTACAAAATATAAAAAAATGAAAGGTAGCAGAAATCAGATTAAACAATAATAATCTTCAACCAACAGTACAAAATGACTAACTCTTTCTACTTTTCTAACTAATACAATACACATTACGCTATTTCATATTTTTTTTTAACAAATTCGTTTTGATAATTTTCTTAAATGTAAACATTGACTTGGCATTGACTTGACACATTTACCAAGTCATTCACATATAAAATAAATAGCTTTGGTCCAAGTACAGAGCCTTGGGGAACTCCACATGTGATATTACAGAGGTCAGATCTTACATCATTTATTTGTACAAATTGTTTCCTGTCTTTTAAATAGCTAGATACCCACTGTAATGCTGGTCCTCTAATACCATATTTGTTCAATTTTTCAAGGAGAATGGTGTGATCAATAGTATCGAATGCTTTTTTTAAATCAACAAAAATACTGACACAATATTGTTTTTGATCGACAGCAGTAGTTATTTGTTCCATTAATTCCATGAGAGCCATTGATGTAGAGTTTTTTTGCTCTAAACCCATACTGACGTTGAAGCTGCAATGGAACAAGCATTCTCTGTAGGCTAGTTACAGTATAAATTAATATAAAAGAACAGGGTAATTGTCTGACTAAAACATAAAATTATACCTCAAGTACGTCTTTCCTAGTACAGTATTGGCTTCTGTTCACATTCTGACCTTGTTTCTATGTTCAAATGTGTACTTTTCTAATATGTCAGGCCCAGGCCTAAAAAAAAAAAGAAAGATCAGTGGTCTTAAAGTGGTTAAAGAAATAAAGGTTATCAGTTTGTTGTTGCATGTTAAGGTAGAATTATTTATTTGATGCTTAAAAACACCATGAATGTGAGAGTAGATTTAAAGCTCCACATCCCAACTGTGGCCCCCAAAAAACAACATACTGCCATATCCTGCTGGCTTCAGTTATTGACAACAAAAGGATCCATTGTTAGGTCAATGGTAGAATATTTGGTTAAAACGTGTCCATTTTTGATGCTTTGTAAAAGCTTGAAGTACAGTTGGTTATGCAGACAAAAACCACTGTGGACAAATTAATAAAGTCCAAACCCCAAAACTAACAACATACGGTGCTGCATCGGCACGCTGAGCGCTGGCCTTCTTTCGTGTGCCGCGGTCAGTGTGAGGCTAATATGTAGCAACACGTGACAGGCACACGGGCGAGTCCAATCGAAAACAGACCGCCACTCCCTTCACTTTGCAGTCCTGGAGATTCAGCAGCTGCTTTTAACAGTGATTGAATCTCTGTGTGCAGAGTTAGTCGTTGAAATTTTGATTGGACAAAAAAAGTTTTTCATCGTCTTCCATAATAGCATCTGCACAGACATCGCCATGTCCGCTGTGCCAATCAACGGTAACTCTTACAATTGTTTTGTTTTTCAGTGCAAAATTAGCTTCAACTCTATATCGTACTCCATCCTGTACCACGGTCTGGCCTTGTGCTCCAGTCTCTGTGTCCATGATACATTATGCTGACTGGGGCGGCTGTGGCTGAGTGGTTAGAGCAGTCGTCCTCCATTGCAAGAGTTGGGGATTGGTTCGAATCCACCAGCAGTCACATGCCAAAATTTCCCTGGGCAAGACATTGAACCCCTCATTGCCTCCAGTAGCTGTGTTTCCATCTATTTTCAATTCGAATTTTGAGCGAATTTTTGAAAATTCGCAAAAATGTAAATAAAAATTAATGCGAATCAGAAGTGTTTCCATCAACTGGCTTGAAGCAATTCCACCAGGCCACGCAAAGCGGCATTACGTCAGACGTCAGCGTTACGCATGTCTACAGTAAACAGGAAGTAGCGGTTGAAAACAGGAACCGAACCACACATGTCGGCAAAATGGAGAGAATATTTCAGGAATGTGTTGCTATCCCTGGGCTGCCACCTTACCGTGGTGGAGGGGTTTGAGTGTCCCAATGATCCTAGGAGCTATGCTGTCAGGGGCTTCATGCCCCTAGTAGGGTCACCCAAGGCAGACAGGTCCTAGGTGAGGGACCAGACAAAGTGCAGCCCAAAGACCCCAATGATGAGTAACACTAATGGAATCAATGTTCCCTCGCCCGGACGCGGGTCACCGGGGCCCCACTCTGGAGCCAGGCCCGGAGGTGGGGCACGTTGGCGAGCGCCTGGTGGCCGGGCTTTTACCCATGGAGCTCGGCCGGGCACAGCCCGAAGAGGAGACGTGGGTCCCCCTTCCCATGGGCTCACCACCTATGGGAGGGGCCAAAGGGGTCGGGTGCAATGTGGGATGGGTGGTGGCCGAGGGCGGGGACCCTGGCGGTCTGATCCTCGGCTACAGAAGCTGGCCATTGGGACATGGAATGTCACCTCTCTGGTGGGGAAGGAGCCTGAGCTAGTGTGTGAGGTTGAGAGGTTCCGGCTAGAAATAGTCGGACTCACCTCAACGCATGGCTCTGGCTCTGGAACCAGTTTCCTTGAGAGGGGTTGGACACTCTTCCACTCTGGAGTTGCCCCTGGTGAGAGGCGCCGAGCAGGAGTGGGCATACTTGTTGCCCCCCATCTTGGTGCCTGTACGTTGGGGTTCACCCCGGTGAACGAGAGGGTAGCCTCCCTTCGCCTACGTGTGGGGGGACGGGCTCTGACTGTTGTTTGTGCCTATGCGCCAAACGGCAGCGCAGATTACCCACCCTTTTTGGAGTCCTTGGAGGGGGTATTGGAGAGTGCGCCTCCTGGGGACTCCCTTGTTCTACTGGGGGACTTCAACGCTCACGTGGGCAATGACAGTGAGACCTGGAGGGGTGTGGTTGGGAGGAACGGCCCCCCTGATCTGAACCCGAGTGGTGTTCTGTTGTTGGACTTCTGTGCTCGTCATGGATTGTCCATAACGAACACCATGTTCAGGCATAAGGGTGTACATATGTGCTCTTGGCACCAGGACACCCTAGGTCGCAGTTCGATGATCGACTTTGTTGTCGTCTCATCTGATCTGCGGCCGCATGTCCTGGACACTCGGGTGAAGAGAGGGGCGGAGCTGTCCACTGACCACTACCTGGTGGTGAGTTGGCTCCGATGGTGGGGGAGGATGCCGGTCAGACCTGGCAGACCCAAACGTATTGTGAGGGTCTGCTGGGAACGTCTGGCAGAGTCTCCCGTAAGACGGAGCTTTAACTCCCACCTCCGGGAGAGCTTTGAACACGTTCCGAGGGAGGCGGGGGACATTGAGTCCGAGTGGGCCATGTTCCGCGCCTCTATTGTCGAGGCAGCTTATCGGAGCTGTGGCCGCAAGGTTGTTGGTGCCTGTCGTGGTGGCAACCCTCGAACCCGGTGGTGGACACCGGCAGTGAGGGATGCTGTCAGGCTGAAGAAGGAGTCCTATTGGGCCTTTTTGGCCTGTGGGACCCCGGAAGCAGCAGATAGGTACCGGCAGTCCAAGCGGCATGCGGCTCGGGTGGTTGCTGAGGCAAAAACTCGGGCGTGGGAGGAGTTCGGAGAGGCCATGGAGAATGACTTCCGTACGGCTTCGAGGCGATTCTGGTCCACCATCCGGCGTCTCAGGGGGGGAAAGCGGTACGCGACCAACACCATTTATGGTGGGGATGGCGTGCTGTTGACCTCAACTCGGGATGTTGTGAGTCGGTGGGCGGAATACTTCGAAGACCTCCTCAATCCTACTGGCACGTCTTCCACTGAGGAAGCGGAGCCTGGGGACTTTGGGTCGGGCTCTCCAATCTCTGGTGCTGAGGTCACCGAGGTGGTTAAAAAGCTCCGTGGTGGCAAGGCTCCGGGGGTGGATGAGATTCGCCCTGAGTTCCTTAGGGCTCTGGATGTTGTGGGGTTGTGTTGGCTTACGCGACTCTGCAATATCGCGTGGACATCGGGGGCAGTTCCCTTGGATTGGCAGACTGGGGTGGTGGTTCCCCTATTCAAAAAGGGGGACCGTAGGGTGTGTCAGAGTCAGAGAGTCTTTATTGTCATATGCACTGCATGTAGTACATGTGATAAAATGAGATTATGTACACAGGGTCCCAGTTACATCCAACAACAAAATTTAAGAGAAAAACAGTAATAACATCTAGGATATGAACTAAGAAAAACATCCAACTAGAAATACACTAAGCCCTAGAGTAATAGAAAAACGTCATTACAAACAGCAGCACGAACATGAGTCTTTATGAGCAGATGGTCACAGATGAACACAGCAACAAGAAAACAGATCAGCATCAGCATGATGTGATATTTCACAGTGATTATTCTTATTATTTATTTATTCATGAGTCTAACAGCCTCAGGGTAGAAGCTGTTCCTCAGTCTAGTGGTTCTACATTTGATGCTCCTCAACCTCCGTCCTGAGGGGAGTGGGGCAAAGAGTGTGTGTGCTGGGTGAGTGGGGTCTTTCATGATGCAGGTGGCTTTTTTCCTGCATCTCGAAGTGTAAATGTCTGTGATGGTGGGGAGACTGACTCCAACAGACTTCTGTGCAGCCTTCACCACTCTCTGCAAAGCTTTTCTTTCTGCAGCTGTGCAGCCTCCATGCCACACGTTGATGCTGGAGCATAGTGTTCCAACTATAGGGGGATCACACTCTTAAGCCTCCCTGGTAAGGTCTATTCAGGGGTTCTGGAGAGGAGGGTCTGTCGGATAGTCGAACCTCGGATTCAGGAGGAGCAGTGTGGTTTTCGTCCTGGTCGTGGAACACTGGACCAGCTCTACACCCTCAGCAGGGTCCTGGAGGGCGTGTGGGAGTTTGCCCAACCAGTTTACATGTGCTTTGTGGACTTGGAAAAGGCATTCGACCGCGTCCCTCGGGGGGTTCTGTGGGGGGTACTCCGGGAGTATGGGGTACCAGGCCCATTGATATGGGCTGTTAGGTCCCTGTACGACCGGTGTCAGAGCTTGGTCCGCATTGCCGGCAGTAAGTCAGGCTCGTTTCCAGTGAGAGTTGGACTCCGCCAAGGTTGCCCTTTGTCACCGATTCTGTTCATAACTTTTATGGACAGAATTTCTAGGCGCAGCCAAGGTGTTGAGAGGATCCGTTTTGGTGGCCTTAGAATCGCTTCTCTGTTTTTTGCAGATGATGTGGTCCTACTGGCTTCATCAGATCGTGATCTACAGCTTTCACTGGAGCGGTTTGCAGCCGAGTGTGATGCGGCCGGGATGAGGATCAGTTCCTCCAAATCCGAGGCCATGGTCTTGAGCCGGAAAAGGGTAGCATGCCCTCTCCGGGTCGGGGAGGAGGTCCTGCCCCAAGTGGAGGAGTTTAAGTATCTCGGGGTCTTGTTCACGAATGAGGGAAAACTGGAGCGTGAGATCGATAGGCGGATAGGTGCAGCATCCGCAGTGAAGCGGGCGCTGTACCGGTCTGTCGTGGTGAAGAGAGAGCTGAGTCGAAAGGCAAAGCTCTCAATTTACCGATCGATCTACGTTCCCACCCTCATCTATGGTCATGAGCTTTGGGTTGTGACCGAAAGAACGAGATCTCGGATACAAGCGGCTGAAATGAGTTTTCTCCGCAGGGTGTCTGGACTCTCCCTTAGAGATAGGGTGAGAAGCTCAGTCATCCGGGAGGGACTCGGAGTAGAGCCGCTGCTTCTCCACATCGAGAGGAGCCAGTTGAGGTGGCTCGGGCATCTGGTTAGGATGCCTCCTGGACGCCTCCCTGGTGAGGTGTTCCGGGCATGTCCCACCGGGAGGAGACCCAGAGGAAGACCCAGGACACGCTGGAGGGACTATGTTTCTCGGCTGGCCTGGGAACGCCTTGGGATTCCCCCAGAGGAGCTGCTCCAAGTGGCTGGGGAGAGGGAAGTCTGGGCCTCCCTACTTAGGCTGCTACCCCCGCGACCCGACCCCGGATAAGCGGAAGAAAATGGATGGATGGATGTGTTGCTATCGGGCAAGTTGTATTTATTCTGTCATGCCAACTAGTTTTAGCGATGTTACAGCGGAAACAGCTGATCAGTCACATGACGTGAATGTTCGCTACGTCAGAACTGAGTCGGCAAATCTGTTTCCATCTCTCGTTTTGCGCATCAGCTCTGTTTCGAAAAACCCAAAAACCACCTCAAGCGAGCGTATCAACTTTTTTGCGAATTAGAGGAAGTTAATTCGAATCGTGCCGTTTCCATTCACCTTTTCTGATGCGATACTTCAAAATGCACATCAAGAAACCTTGATGGAAACACGGTTAATGTGTGTCCTGGTGTATGAATGTGATAAAGCTCTGATTAGTCTCTTTAGAATGATTTGTTCAATTAGCTTTGTAGAGAGCTGTATGAATGGGTAAATGAGGACACAGATTGTAGTGTAAAGCGCTTTGTGTATCTCCATAAGATAGAAAGGCGCTATATAAGTACAGTACAGTCAATTTACTATAGAGAATCGCAGGCCAGGACATGTTTACAGCACAAATGCGTCACAGTGAGTGGGACAGCTTATCTCAATCAATCCACATCACATGTACATTCATGGTGTAGGTGAAAATATTCACACACCAAAACACTGAGGCATATTTGGTTCATTATCATATTTTGAACTTTTGTTGGTGGAAAAAATAAGAACAACTGGGCTTAAGACTTTTCTTTTTGATAAATCCTTTGGCTTGGGTTTCCTGAGCCCTTAGTTATGCTGCTATAGGCTTAGACTGCTGGAGGACAAACTGACCACATTTCTTGCTGCTTACTCTGCTCAACCTGTTTTGTATTTGTATTTTTTTTTCCTATCCTAACATGTATTTTTGTCTTTCAGGTACACCAGCACCTACATCTGGACCTTCCATTCTGTGTTTGTTTGTCTCTCCTTCCTGTCTTCTCAAACCAGCCTGGTCAAAGCAGATGTCCTGAGCCTGGTTCTGCTGGAGGTTTCTTCTTGTTAAAAGGAAGTTTTTCCTTTCCACTATCTCCTTTGTGCTTGCTCAGGATGGGAGACTACGACGAAGTGAAGATTCAACGAGTCTGCTGGCTTCCTTAGATAGAGAGCTTAAAGACCGTGTAAAGTAAATTTCAATATTTTCTTCAATAAACATTATAAATGTCATAATTGTAATGTTGTAAATGAGTAAAAAGTCTCAAAATTGTAGATAAATTAATTTTGGAGTTATAGATCAACCTGTGTACAGGTAGTCCCCGACTTACGAGCGCTCTGACCTACGAGCGTCCGGACTTACGAGCTGGCGAAAGAGAAGTAAATTTGTAAAAAATACAGCACTTTTTTGTGTTTTTAGATGAAAGTGTGTTAGCTAACCGTTTGGAAACACGTTTCCGACCATGTTTATGAACTAATATGAACGTTTTTGATGAAAAACGAGTGTTCGTAGTAGTGCTAGCATAAATGTTCCAACTTACGAGCGAAAATCCGGACTTACGAGAACATGTGCTTCGTGTTCCAACTTACGAATTTTCGTGTTACGAGCAACTCGCAGGAACGGAACTCGCTCGTAAGTCGGGGACTACCTGTATAAAGATATGTCTGTTTCAGGATTTTTTAGGCGTGTTTTAAATGTGACCGCGTTAAATGTGACCGCCCCACCCCCTGCAGCTCCAGCCGTATAAATTAGATCTTCGCCTCGGTGGAGCCGTTCACTCGCGAATCGCAGATAGCATCAGATAGCAATAGCATAGATATTTTGTTCATTGTTAGCTAGCTAATCAATTATGCCTCGTTCGTGCATCTTCCCTGGATGTCGCAATGGTCAGGGCACCCGCTTGGTGACTTTATTTAAGTTTCCGAGAGATGACCGCCTGAAAAAACTCTGGATCGATTTTGTAACGAGAGGCCATGAAGACATCAGGATCACTGCCAGCACTCGCCTTTGCAGTTCCCATTTCAAAGTGGCAAACTATGTTCTGTTCAATGTTATTTAGCCTGCTGGTTGTCTAACTTACTTTGGCTATGCTAGCACGACATTTTGATAACATCCATGGAATAAAAAATAAATAAATACCATTCTGATGCAGGCTGTGAAGAACGATGCCGACCGTCACAGTGGTCACTGTCTGACTCAGAGTCTGAGTCTGGCTCTGGAGGTTCAAATGAGTAGGGCTGGAGAACTCCAATTAGGCTGCCAGCCTTCGCGAACATCTTCAGGGTGCAGGACACGGGCGCAGTACTGCGCTGAAACCACGCCCACGCGCTGACACGCCCCCAGCGTTTCAGACCAGGGCACAATTATGTTTTTTCATTATTTTTGAGACTTAATTTTATAAGGTAAACAATGTTTTTAATCAGTCAGATTTATATGGGTGATTAATAACACATATTTATGCCATGTGACAAACTCAAAACACACATTTAATTTTACTTTACTCGGTCTTTAACTATTTAAAAAAAAATATTAATTCATTCATTCAACCTTTATTTAACCAGATAAACCACATTGAGCCTCAAAGACTCATTTACAAGTGACACCTGTTTGAACAGACAATAACAAGTGGTGAAAAGGACACATTGGGTTTGGAGACAAAACAAATTACTATCGTGCTCTTAATCTTTGGCTGAATGTTAACAGCATGATAATGAAAAAAAAACTCACACACGAGCACGTACGCCGACTTTCTGCATGGGGGTTGGGGGACGCAAGGGCGGTGAGCATGTCCAGAGACAACACACAATATGAATGTTTCGGTAAAGTGCCCTGAGACAACTTTATTAGTGCTATATAAATAAACAAACTGAATTGAAAATATTTCACCTGATCATCTAATTTTGGAGAAAATTTTGGAGAAAAGATGTTGGTTTTCTGACCTATTCCTTATACGCTATAACCTTAGACTACTGGAGGATAAATTGCCCTAATTTCATCAAATGAATAGTTACAAATGCACACATATTCTTTCCTAACATGTGATTCTGTCTTTTTGACTTTCCTCCCAAAGAATAACCTGATGGCCTCCGTCCTGGACCCGCAGTTGTGTGTTCGTTTCTCCTGTGGCAGTGTGTTAAAAGTTGAAAACAATGCATTCACATCCGACGTTCAATGGAACATTTTTGAGCTAAAATATAAATAAGTCCGTGGAAACTTGGAAGTTTACAGAATATATGCGGAGATTTGAGAAGAAAAAAATTACGTTTAATATCAGTGAGACACTTGGTGAAAGAAGACAAAAAATGAACATATTTTGAAAAATTGTATCAAAACGTTTAAGGGATTTGAAAATGTTCAGAAAGCTTAAAAGTGACATCATCATAAAGTCATCAAGTCTAAACTGTGACTGTGTTAAAATCATTAAATATTTCAAAATTAGTAAAGTCTCTTATCTTGTTTAAGCTCTGAGCGATGTTTTTACCGTGACGCATTCTGGAGCCACGGATTTCCAAAAACAGCTGGATTTTCTCGTGTTTCACCAAAATCCCACTGATCTGCATTCATTTATTTTTCCCAATTTTTATTTAGTTTACGTGGTTCTACATAACGCTAAGCTCATTTCCCTTTATTTCTAATTGAGACGAGCATTAAGGTGTACAATTTGAACATTTTATTTCAAAGCTGCTTTTAAATATTACTAGAAGCAAATTAGGAATATTTTTTGTTTAAATTTTAATACTCTAGCTTGTTTTTTTTTAATGCTGCGCTCTAATAATAGGCTGAAACTAAATTCTACTTTTGACATGCTATTTAAAGATTTGTCATAAACACAGGAAGCATTGTTTTATGTCATAGTGACATTTAGAGCAGTTTTGATGATGACCAGCGTTCTCCAGGTTAGAGATCCTCCTCCTCTGGCTGAGAAGCATACACACTCTTGCATGTGTGTATGCATGTGTAGAAAAAGGTAGATCCTCCTCGCAGGCCCTGTTATTTTTGCCTAATACGTCCATGCAGAGCCGGCGGTGTGCAGCAGCACAAAGATCAGAGTTATTCTGGTCCTGCCAGCCTGCTCTCAAGCGCTGATAGGAAAGGATTAATGAGGCGGTGGGCCACTCATCGCTCGTAATTAGAAACAACACTAAAAAACTATTTTTGTGCTTGTTCCTATGGAGAGAGCTTGACCCTCAGGACACCCCACCATAAACATCCACTCCCCCCAAGGCAGCAGACGTCTGCAGAGGTGCAGTAAATATAGGCTCGTAACCAGTGAGGCTATGTGACACATGGCTGAATGGAGGCAAGCGCAGATAATTAACAACTTTGGATGTGTACTCTGGATGCTCAAATGTCAGGAGGCCATGCCTAAAATACACACTGGACTGTTTTGTTGTCGCCAAGTCTCGTAATGCAGCTGTACACAAGACGATATTCTTCGCTCGTTGCGTTTTGGCTTATTTGGTTTTCATTACTTTTTAAATTTAGGATATTTTCCCATAAAACTCTAAAACCATTCAGATTTTTTATTTATTTTTATTGGGAATAAGTTGAACGTTTATCCAGTTTGCATTATACAATGGTTTGTGTGGAATTCAACGCACAAATAGAAGTAGCAGGAGCGATCAGTGATAATTTAGAGTCAGCCTGGGGCGTTTGATGAAGAAATATAATATTTCTGCTGAAATGGACACACAATGCAAAGTTTAAGGCAATGCACTCCGACTAGAGCTGTCATTTCTAACCTGAACTCAGAGCCTGACCTGGACCGGATTAGGGCCGGGCTGGGCCATAATAATGTGCAGGATGGGCCGGTGTCTGGCTTTTAATTAATTATATTTATATATTTGGTCAATTATATGGCACTATGGCTTGCCATAGCATTACCAGCCACACGCGACCATTTGACCACTCGCTGACCGGCTTGTTGAAAGAGGTGAACAAAAGTTAGGTTAACTTTCAGATGGGACTGTACTGCCAGACAGCAGCGATTCATCCAAATCCCAAATGGACGTTTGTTCAGTCGCTGCACTCAGCTGATGAACGCGGACGATGACCCAAACAGGTGAGATCCCAAAATATTGGACATGTCAAAGCAGGGTCCGTGTGTGAATAATGCAGAATGCAGGCAGAAGAAGGGATTTAGTGTGCTTTGGCAGCCATGAAAAGGACCCCCCCCCACCCACCCAGGCTAGGATTTTCTGCCCCCTCAGCCGTGTGCGTCCA
>JBBPBX010050630.1:10945-23488 GCA_038048925.1 Garcialebias charrua
ATATATATATATATATATATATATAATATATATATATTATCATTTAAATATGTTCGTTTTTGCAAACAAAATGATAAATCACTTTAATTTTGCTTTAAAAGTGATTTTGAAATTCAAGCCGTGTTTAATCATGGGAAATCCGATTACACGCGAATGCACCCTCTGTGACGTAGTGAGAGGCAGAGGGCTCTGGTCTCTTTAATAGCGAACATTTTAAAACCCGACGAATTTAGCAATCTATGTGAAGATTTGAGCTATTTGTCTTCATTTTACCATACCATACCATACCATTTTATTTATAAAGCACTTTAAACAGGAACAAGTCCACCAAAGTGCTGGACAAACAAACACGCAACAGGCAACACATACAATGAAGTACAACACGAAAAACATAAAAACATTGCAGATCATAAATCAAACGATCCAGTACACATCAGCTGGCATTGAAAGCGATGGAGTAGTAGTGAGTTTTTAACCGGGATTTGAAAACCGAGAGGGAGGGGGCCTGTTTGATGAGCAGCGGTAACTCGTTCCAGAGTCTTGGGCCTGCTACAGAGAACGCTCTGTCACCCCTGCGCTTAAGGCGAGTTTCTGGAACTATTAAGAGTACCTGATCCTCTGACCTCAAAGCACGTGGAGGAACATATGGGTGTATCAGATCCGAGAGATAGGCGGGGGCGAGACTGTTCAGCGATTTGTAGACATACATGAGAATTTTGAATTGGATTCGAAGATGAACCGGTAGCCAGTGAAGGGAGGCCAAGACTGGTGTAATGTGCTCTCTTTTGCGTGTGCTGGTTAAAAATCGGGCAGCTGCGTTCTGAACCAGTTGTAATCGTGCAATGGTGGCTTGACTGACGCCAAACAGAAGTGAATTGCAGTAATCAAGCCTAGATGTAATGAATGCGTGAATCACTGTCTCCAGGTGCTTTTTGGATAATATGGGCTTCAGCTTAGACAGACGCCTCAGCTGGAAAAAACAGGATTTGACAATCATGTTTACATGACTGTTGAGTTTCATGGAAGGATCCATTATCACTCCCAGATTTTTGACTTTTTGTTTTTCGGACAGGGGTAGAGCAGACAGGTCAATGCAGTGGTTTGAGGTTGTGTCATTGGGAAGGAACAATATGGCTTCAGACTTCTTATCATTGAAGCTTAAGAAATTTAAAGCCATCCAGTCCCTGATGTCAGCCAGGCAGTCGAGCAGAGGTTGAATAGAGCCTGTACCATTTTGTCTTAGGGGGAAGTAGATTTGACAGTCATCAGCGTAGAAGTGGAAAGGTATATTGTGTTTCCGGAAGATAGCACCGAGTGGCAGCAGGTATAAGGAGAACAAGAGAGGACCCAGGATGGACCCCTGCGGAACCCCCCATTTAAGAGCCGCCACTGCAGAAGTAAAATCATTGATGGACACACAAAAAGACCTGTCAGAGAGGTAGGATCTGAACCAGTTTAGGGCTGATCCTGAGATGCCCACCCACTGCTCCAACCTAGCAATGAGGATCTCATGGTCAATGGTGTCGAAAGCGGATGTGAGGTCCAATAGGACAAGCAGCACAGAGTCACCAGTATCTGTGGATAGAAAGATGTCGTTAAAAACCTTCAGTAGGGCAGTCTCAGTGCTGTGGAGGGATTTGAAGCCAGACTGGAATAGCTCGGGGATAGCGTGATCCTCCAGGAAGCACTTTAGTTGGGACTCAACTATTTTCTCTAGAAGTTTAGAAACAAATGGGAGTCTGGAGACAGGCCTGAAATTGGATAATACTGACGGGTCGAGGTTTGGTTTTTTCAGGAGGGGTTGAACAGCAGCATGTTTTAATGATTTTGGCACCACACCCGAGGATAGACTGCTATTAACAATAGAGAGAATGGAGGGACCTAGAGTGTGAAAAACCTCCTTTAGAAGCCGAGGGGGGACCACATCGAAGGGGGAGCCAGATGGTTTCAGGCTGCACATGACCTGCTCTAGAGAGGACAGAGAGACTGGTTCAAAATGGTCAAACACAGCAACAGATTGAGGTGGGATGGATGGATCGTGAGATGGAGGAGAAATGAGAGCCCTGGTGGTTGCGATTTTATCTAAAAAGAAATGTTGGAAGTTCTCGCACAGCTCAGTCGAGGCTTCCATGGGTGATTGTTCAGTGAGGTGGAGAACAGAGTTTAGGGTGGAGAACAAAACTCGAGGGTTACGAGAATTTGCAGCAATGATATCAGCGAAGTATTGTGATTTAGCAGTTATCACTGCTTTCTGATATCGGCGCCAGCTCTCTTTTACCATCTCAAAAGAGACCTGCAGACTGTCTTTTTTCCACTTCCTCTCCACCTTTCGGCATTGCTGCCTCGCAGCTCTGGTAGTGTCATTCAGCCACGGTTCGGCCCTGAGTTTTGGTCTTCTCGTTTTGATAGGCGCTACTTTATCCAAAGTCTTTAAACAAACAGAGTCAAACTGGTTTGTCAGCTCCTCAGTGCTGGAGAGGAACCCCGGGGGCTGAATTAACATGTCATTGTTGTAAACCTCAGTGAAACGTGCGGCAGTTAAATGGTTAACATTCCTGCCTTTACGTGCAGAAATGCATGTTTTAGGTGTAACATGGGGGATGGTGAACTGAAAATTCACTGGCCTATGATCTGAGAATACATTGTCTCCTATTTCAAGGTTTGAAACAGTCACATCACATGTTAAAACAAGGTCCAACAAATGTCCACGCTGCTGCGTGGGAGAGTTCACGTGTTGAGTTAAATTAAATGAGTCCAATAAATCTAGAAAGTCCTTAACCATGGGCTTCTCAGGACAACACACGTGCAAGTTGAAGTCGCCTGAAATGACGACCCGAGAATATTTGGCTGTAATTTCAGCCAAGAAATCAGAAAACTCGCTGATGAAGTTCTTAGAACGAGGCGGCCGGTAGACAAGAGCACACAAAGTTACAGGTGAATGTCCGAGTTCAAACACAGTCAGCTCAAAACTGGAGCAGGAGACTGGAATGGACAGTTTTGGGAAGCAGAAAATAGTTTGGGTGATGGAACAAGAAACAACAGGATCTAATTTAGGTCTGATGCTGTATCAGACTTACCTTCATGTGGAGCTGCTCATACCCGTGCACTGTGACAAGCCCAGAGCTCTGCCTCTCACTCTGCACACTACGTCACAGATGGTGCGTTCGCGTGTAATCGGATTTCCCATGATTAAACACGGCTTGAAGTTCAAAATCACTTTTAAAGCAAAATTAAAGTGATTTATCATTTTGTTTGCAAAAACGAACATATTTAAATGATAAAATATATATATTTTGAGCAATTTGATGAATAGTAGAAACATCATGTCAGTGGACCTTTAAATACCGTTTCCTCCTGTCCCAGCCCCAGCGGCCGCACACGTTCTCGTTCAAAGGATTGCAAAGCAATGCAGGACTGTTTTGTATGTAACACAAATGTATTAAATTCCCCTTCTTTGTCCCTGATCTGGACTTTTCTTTTGTTTGTTTTTTGCCAAAAGTCAAGTGATCGCTTCCTCCTCCGCTGACTCCATGACTGAAATGATGAGGAAATCATCAGTGGCACAGTTGGTGGAGCTGCCGCCTCTCAGCCAGCTGTATTTTACATTTTTGCTTTTGTTGGATGTAACTGGGACCCTGAGTACATAATTTCATTCCACCACACATGTGGTGGAATAGATAACAAAGTTGACTTGAACTTGATAAGAGACTGGCTTTAAAGCAAACTGAGGTGGAGAGGAAAGTGTAAAACCCTGAAACTGATTGCTGATAACTGATAGATGGCAGGTGAGAGTGGCAGCTGACTGAGGGCAGAACGGACCTGATAACTTCAAACACTGAAACAAGGATCGATCTAAACACAGAAACACAAATGAATAAGAGTCTGTACTAACCGGGAGATAATATAAGAAGCAGAAACTCACAGAGAACCTAGATAATCAAGAAAATAACTAAATCAAATCGAATCAAAGAACCATGAACAACACACACAGATACAACATTTAACCAAATGGCTCGTTTGTGTCTGTACCTCCTTGGCTTTGTTGCGAGTCCTCATGTTCTCTGCTATGTACTTCACGCTCTCGATGGCCTGCTTGATCTCTGGTGACACCACAGAAAAGGCGAACACAGCGTTGACTGGTGATGAGGCATTGAGGGGTCTTGGTACCTTCGGAAGCTCAGAATCTGAGGGACCCTGTGTTGGAGGCACCTGGGGTGGAGGCGGTGGCACCATCGAGGGTGGAACAGGAGTTGGCACCTCCTTCCCTCTGTAGGGGAACCTCCTGGTCATGTCTCGTTTCAAGTCACGGTTTAGCTCACCATATTCCACACAGTTCATCGATCCACCAGCTGAGGAGGTTCCTCCCCCTCCTGAGCCAGTATCGAGAGGAGAACATGCCACCCCCCCAGTTATACCACCAATACTCACACTTCCTGAGCTGCTTGCTCCTCCCACACTGTTCTTTCTCATCTTGAAACCTCTCCTGCCTCCTCCTCCTCCTGTCCCTCCTGTAACCTTGGCAGGGGGTGAGCAGCTCTGGTCAATCGGCCGTCTCATCAGCATAACTCTGGGTAACACCCCAAGGAACACCATCTTGACCCATTCTGGCATCGTGTGAGTCATGGGGGTACGGTAGTGCACGTTCAGGACAAAGACGGTGATGACGATGCTTAGTGTTACAAATATCATGGTGAAGAGAAGGTACTCGCCAATCAGAGGGATGACGAGCGACGTCGAGGGGATGGTCTCAGTGATGACCAGCAGGAACACGGTGAGGGACAACAGGACTGAGATGCACAGGGTGACCTTCTCCCCACAGTCTGATGGGAGGTAGAAGACCAGCACGGTGAGGAAGGAGATGAGGAGGCAGGGGATGATGAGGTTGATGGTGTAGAAGAGAGGCAGGCGGCGGATGTAGAAGGAGTAGGTGATGTCTGGGTAGATTTCTTCACAGCAGTTATACTTGATGTCGTGCTTGTACCCGGGTGCATCAATGATCTCCCACTCCCCACTTTCCCAGAAGTCCTTTAGGTTCACCTGTTGAAGAATAGATGAGACAATTTCATTTCACAATCATGACTTTTTGTTCATGTACAATTTAAAATCAAGATTGCTTTTAGTTAGAAAAGAGACTGTGGTTCTAAAGTGAACAAATTCAACAAAACAAGAAGTTTATTTTGATTTAAAAAAAATGTTCCTAACAGGAGTAACAACGTGTTTGATGATGAGTACAAAATAATTTAAATGGTCTCAACTTATCTGATTAACAGAGAGGTAGCTGGTTGACCAGATTATCCATGGATTCCTAGTTCTCCCTCAAGGAGCTGACTCATTTTGTCATGCAAAGTTTAGATTCTGTTTATTTTTTTTGCTAAGCTGAACACGGTTTCCTTTAGTTCTGGAGTGACTGGGCTGTGGTGTCTCAGGTCAGATACAGTTCAGATACAGTGGCTGAAACAGCAGCAAGCACAGCCTGGTCCAATGCTTACATGGAAGCCAGATTATTGCATTGAGTCAGATTTTCAAGATTATGATCCTAATTTTTTCCCCGTGCATCATATGAAAGATTTTCATGCAAATTAGAAATTCTAAGCTATTAACGTTGATTGTTTCTTAAGTAATGTTTTTTTTTTCTGCCTATACCTTTTACGATCAAAAGAGCTATTTCTGCCCTTAAATGTGTCTGGAGCCGCAAAACCTGCTACAACTGGGATTAGCAACTAGTGGCCCATGGACCACTTTAGATTTGTTGGAGGGAGCTGTTTTGGCCAGTAATGATGACATAATAAAACAAAAAAATATGGAATAATTTTAACATTTATTGATATTTTTACATCAGTGGCGCAGTTGATGGAGCTGCCGCCTCTCAGCTAAAAGGTCACAAGATCGAATCCTGGCCCAGGGGCCATTCTGGATGGAGTTTGCATGTTCTCTCAGTGCATGAGTGGGTTTTCTCCTGGTATGCCAGTTTCTTCCCACAGACCAAAAACATGCATGCTAGGCTGACTGGTAACTCTAAATTGTCCCTAGGTGAGAGAGTGAACGGTTGTTTGTTTAGTTTGTCTCTATGTGTCCCTGTGATGGACTGGACATCTGTCCAGGGTGTCCCCTGCCTCCCGCACAGTGACTGCTGGATATGGGCATCAGTGACAACCACGACCCAGAAAAGAAGAAGTGGGTAGGATGGATGGATGGATGGATGGATAGATGGATGGATGGATGGATGGATGGATGGATGGATGGATGGATGGATGGATGATATTTTTACATTTTAGGACAAAAGAAACACCAGATTCTTGTAAAGAAGGAAAAAATAATGTATGTACATTTTTCTATTATTAAAACAATGAACTATGCAAGCGTATGTGATTTTTTTAACTATGGAAAAATTAATTAAGTATTCTACTTTGAATGAATAAAGTTAAAGTGAGTATGCTTTACTTCTGTGTTTCAGTGTTGGTGTAAATTTTCATACTTTTATACTATTATGAAAAAACTCTGGACAGTGTTACACTTTTACACTTTTACTATTTTATGCTTATGTTTATTAAATGTTTTAGTGTTTAGTGTTTAGATGGTTACTGTTGCACCGAGGGACTGAGAGAAACGCAATTTCGGTCCTGTGTATGTCCTGTACATATTGCAGTTCTGACAATAAAGTTGACTTTGACTTTGACTTTTGACTTCTCGTATTAGTACTATTTTCCCACATTTTTGCAAAAGAAATCACAGAAAAACTGCTAAAACTAGCCCTTTTTATTGTTTGGTATAACAACCAATACAAATCCGTTTTGTGTTAGTTTAAGTGTATGATAAGCATCACTGCAGAGGGACCAAAGAGCTGTGTGTGAGCGACAGGTTGCTGACACCCGGCCTATACAATGATCCTATTAATTCTGCTAAAATAATTTTACGACATGAAAATGGTGCAAGTGATAAAATGTTTTTTCTTCTTGTGAGCCTTGACAGTCCTGCTGACCTTTGAACCAATGAGCACTAAGTCGATCTTGGCTTTGTCGTAGGTCCAGGAGCCGAACTTCATGGAGCAGTTCTGGTAGTCAAAGGGGAAGTAAGTGATGTCCATCGGGCAGGAGGATTTGAATATAGCTGGGGGAACCCAAGTGATGGTGCCATCAAATTTCAGCAAAGCTTTGGTTTTGTCTTCCACGAGGAAATCACCTACAGCGCTGCAAGAGAGTTTTCAAGGTCAGTACATTCAGCTGAACAGGCTCAGAACATGCGAGACATGTGCTGTTATCAAGAATGAAAAAAGAGATTGTAAGACAAATCTATTTATTTGTTAATGTATTTGTCTTTTAATGTGTTCTGTTAATTTTGTAGAGTCTCTATTTACATTTTTGCCATCCCTGATATGTTTTTAGGCATCAAAACAGCTGCATTCGCAGTCACTGTCTGATCTCCGTCCACCTTTCGTGGTGGAGGTTGATCATGTAAGTATCTGTGTGTGTTCATTTTTCCATCTGTCAGCAGAACAACTCATAAATTGTTGGTGGATTTTAACTAACCTCTCAGTAAATATTGGATGTACATTACAACGGATAATTTTTCAAGATGGCCACCACAACATACTGTAGTGAGCTAAAACTTTGTTTCGTAGTAGCTGACAGTCACTCCCAGCACAAATTCTGACTGCTATTGCCCAAGTTAGAGGAGGGTCAAATGCATTCAAGGAATTACTTTTAGCAATTCTTGTGCTTTAGTATTCAGCCATAACACATTTAATATTTAACAAAATAACTTAAAAAGATCCATAATTTTGGCTTTAAAAAATACTTTCGTAAAGTTTGTTCATTAGAAGGGCTGATTTTAACATCTGTCCAATGCTACCTTACAACTGATTCATAAATGTAGATTATATAATTTTACACCGATTTTATGTGAATTTGCGAATATATATTTATGGTAAGAGAACATCCATCCACCCATCCATCCATCCATCCATCTTCTTCCGCTTATCCGGGGTCGGGTCGCGGGGGTAGCAGCCTAAGTAGGGAGGCCCAGACTTCCCTCTCCCCAGCCACTTGGAGCAGCTCCTCCGGGGGAATCCCAAGGCGTTCCCAGGCCAGCCGAGAAACATAGTCCCTCCAGCGCGTCCTGGGTCTTCCTCTGGGTCTCCTCCCGGTGGGACGTGCCCGGAACACCTCACCAGGGAGGCGTCCAGGAGGCATCCTAACCAGATGCCCGAGCCACCTCAACTGGCTCCTCTCGATGTGGAGAAGCAGCGGCTCTACTCCGAGTCCCTCCCGGATGACTGAGCTTCTCACCCTATCTCTAAGGGAGAGTCCAGCCACCCTGCGGAGAAAACTCATTTCAGCCGCTTGTATCCGAGATCTTGTTCTTTCGGTCATAACCCAAAGCTCATGACCATAGATGAGGGTGGGAACGTAGATCGATCGGTAAATTGAGAGCTTTGCCTTTTGACTCAGCTCTCTCTTCACCACGACAGACCGGTACAGCGCCCGCTTCACTGCGGACGCTGCACCTATCCGCCTATCGATCTCACGCTCCAGTTTTCCCTCATTCGTGAACAAGATCCCGAGATACTTAAACTCCTCCACTTGGGGCAGGACCTCCTCCCCGACCCGGAGAGGGCATGCTACCCTTTTCCGGCTCAAGACCATGGCCTCGGATTTGGAGGAACTGATCCTCATCCCGGCCGCATCACACTCGGCTGCAAACCGCTCCAGTGAAAGTTGTAAATCACGAACTGATGAAGCCAGTAGGACCACATCATCTGCAAAAAACAGAGAAGCGATTCTAAGGTCACCAAAACGGATCCTCTCAACACCTTGGCTGCGCCTAGAAATTCTGTCCATAAAAGTTATGAACAGAATCGGTGACAAAGGGCAACCTTGGCGGAGTCCAACTCTCACCGGAAACGAGCCTGACTTACTGCCGGCAATGCGGACCAAGCTCTGACACCGGTCGTACAGGGACCTAACAGCCCTTATCAAAGGGCCTGGTACCCCATACTCCCGGAGTACCCCCCACAGAACCCCCCGAGGGACGCGGTCGAATGCCTTCTCCAAGTCCACAAAGCACATGTAAACTGGTTGGGCAAACTCCCACGCACCCTCCAGGACCCTGCTGAGGGTGTAGAGCTGGTCCAGTGTTCCACGACCAGGACGAAAACCACACTGCTCCTCCTGAATCCGAGGTTCGACTATCCGACGGACCCTCCTCTCCAGAACCCCTGAATAGACCTTACCAGGGAGGCTTAAGAGTGTGATCCCCCTATAGTTGGAACACACCCTACGGTCCCCCTTTTTAAATAGGGGAACCACCACCCCAGTCTGCCAATCCAAGGGAACTGCCCCCGATGTCCACGCGATATTGCAGAGTCGCGTAAGCCAACACAACCCTACAACATCCAGAGCCCTAAGGAACTCCGGGCGAATCTCATCCACCCCCGGAGCCTTGCCACCGCGGAGCTTTTTAACCACCTCGGCGACCTCAGCACCAGAGATCGGAGAACCCGACCCAAAGTCCCCAGGCTCTGCTTCCTCAGTGGAAGACGTGCCAGTAGGATTGAGGAGGTCTTCGAAGTATTCCGCCCACCGACTCACAACATCCCGAGTTGAGGTCAGCAGCACGCCACCTCCACCATAAATGGTGTTGGTCTCGTACCTCTTTCCCCCCCTGAGACGCCGGATGGTGGACCAGAATCGCCTCGAAGCCGTACGGAAGTCATTCTCCATGGCCTCTCCGAACTCCTCCCACGCCCGAGTTTTTGCCTCAGCAACCACCCGAGCCGCATGCCGCTTGGACTGCCGGTACCTATCAGCTGCTTCCGGGGTCCCACAAGCCAAAAAGGCCCAATAGGACTCCTTCTTCAGCCTGACAGCATCCCTCACTGCCGGTGTCCACCACCGGGTTCGAGGGTTGCCACCACGACAGGCACCAACAACCTTGCGGCCACAGCTCCGATAAGCTGCCTCGACAATAGAGGCGCGGAACACGGCCCACTCGGACTCCATGTCCCCCGCCTCCCTTGGAACGTGTTCAAAGCTCTCCCGGAGGTGGGAGTTAAAGCTCCGTCTTACGGGAGACTCTGCCAGACGTTCCCAGCAGACCCTCACAATACGTTTGGGTCTGCCAGGTCTGACCGGCATCCTCCCCCACCATCGGAGCCAACTCACCACCAGGTAGTGGTCAGTTGACAGCTCCGCCCCTCTCCTCACCCGAGTGTCCAAGACATGCGGCCGCAGATCAGATGAGACGACAACAAAGTCGATCATCGAACTGCGACCTAGGGTGTCCTGGTGCCAAGAGCACATATGGACACCCTTATGCTTAAACATGGTGTTCGTTATGGACAATCCATGACGAGCACAGAAGTCCAATAACAGAACACCACTCTGGTTCAGATCAGGGGGGCCGTTCCTCCCAACCACACCCCTCCAGGTCTCACTGTCATTGCCCACGTGAGCGTTGAAGTCCCCCAGTAGAACAAGGGAGTCCCCAGGAGGCGCACTCTCCAATACCCCCTCCAAGGACTCCAAAAAGGGTGGGTAGTCTGAGCTGCCGTTTGGTGCATAGGCACAAACAACAGTCAGAGCCCGTCCCCCCACACGTAGGCGAAGGGAGGCTACCCTCTCGTTCACCGGGGTGAACCCCAACGTACAGGCACCAAGATGGGGGGCAACCAGTATGCCCACTCCTGCTCGGCGCCTCTCACCAGGGGCAACTCCAGAGTGGAAGAGTGTCCAACCCCTCTCAAGGAAACTGGTTCCAGAGCCAGAGCCATGCGTTGAGGTGAGTCCGACTATTTCTAGTCGGAACCTCTCAACCTCACACACTAGCTCAGGCTCCTTCCCCACCAGAGAGGTGACATTCCATGTCCCAATGGCCAGCTTCTGTAGCCGAGGATCAGACCGCCAGGGTCCCCGCCCTCGGCCACCACCCATCTCACATTGCACCCGACCCCTTTGGCCCCTCCCACAGGTGGTGAGCCCATGGGAAGAGAACATGAATAAGTTAATGTCAGAGAAACAGTCGCAAACTATATGTTTAGATTGATTTCCCTCTCAGCTGATGTTTTTTTTTTTATTGGCAACTAATAAATGTGTGTTTATACTGAATTTATAAGCAAGGTACATTTTTTGTCCAAATGTAGCATTTGATTTCAAAAAGGCAGAAAAGACAAATAGATTTGACTTCTTAGATGACTTAGTAAAAACAAACAATGCAATAAAATTAAATTAGATGTTTGTCACACCTGAACTTCTTAGCATGAGTGCAACACCTACTTGTTGTACAAGACGATATCTGGCCTCCAGATCTTGTTGGACGGAACTCGTATGAACTCAATCCCATCATAATCAACTGGAGTCCATTTCAGTTTGTAATCGTTCCACACCTTAAAGAAAAAATTTAACGATCCTTTAAAATGATTAAAGATCACTTGTTAATTATGACGTGTAATCAACACTCACGTGTCTCAACCACAGGTTGGTTTCCATAATTTGGTTCACTTCATCCTGAAACAACAAAAATGTGTAACCGATGATCCACGTTCTTATTATTTTATTCTGACTTGCGGACATCTTTCATCACAGAGATTCTTTGTTCTTACCACTTTGACCAGTTGAGACATGGACACCTCAAACGCCACCGTAACTGGATCAGAGACATTCTCCACTGGTCGGATGAACTGGTTGTACCTTCGAAACAGCCTTCGGAATAATCTATCCTCAGCTTTAGACGAAAAACCACCTAAATACACAGAAAAAGTGGTGGAAATGAAGAAAAGGACAAAAATTAGTAGATGCAGAGCTGTCAGATAGACGGACTGCGTTTAAATCTGGCTTTGTGAAGTTGTCTGCGATGATCACTGCTGGGGAATTAAACTCGACTCCAGTTTTGCAAAAAGGTCAGTCACTCAAACAGAATTATCATGAATGTCTGATGTAAAAAACATACTTATTATAGAGACTTCAAGATTAATGTTTTGCTCCCAATGAGGCTAAAGTTCACCAGTAAATGACTCAAATACTAATGCAAATGAAACGTCAACACATCTTAAAGCTGAAAGGTTTGGAAAACTTTTAGAATCATATCTCTAGTTTAGAAAATGTGACACAAACATACTTATATTTATTTTAAGGGAAATGAAACAATGGTACTAATGTGTCAGAGGCAAATGTACGTGGACTGAATGTTCAGGATCTGCTCAGACTCTGTGATGCAAAAGCTGCAAGTAAATGTCTGAAAGGCCTGCCGTCAGCTTAGAGCTGTAAACCATTGCTATGTAGAATAAAAGCTTGATCTGTAAATAACAATATATTGACTTTTTTGTATTTTTACAAATTTATGATGTTAGGCACACATGTAGTTTGAAGTAAATGATGTGTCGTACTGCCAAAAGGTCACAGTCTAAGCTGCATTATTTATGACATCAATATATTTAGAAACTAGTAAAAAATGAATTTATGGTGGCTGCTAACAAAATCTCAAAAAGATATAGAGATAAAAGATTTATATCAAATATATATATATATTTTTTTTATATATATATATATA
>JBBPBX010050631.1:0-11552 GCA_038048925.1 Garcialebias charrua
AATATTGATTTAAACATGACAGATTCAAATAATATCATTATCATTATCATTAATTGACAATATATTTACTAACATAACAGACGGCGAGGCAATCAGTGGTATAATGATGATGGATATCAGTGATTATTTACCTATCTTCTCAATTTATAAAAGTGATGAAAGCATACCAAATAAAACAAAAAGAATAAAAACAATAATAAACACATCAAAAAAAGCATTGGATAAATTCAAAGAAGATTTAGACGTACAAAAATGGGATGAAGTATATGTTGATGATGTAAACAAATCTTATGACGAATTTATGAGGATCCTTGAAGTTTTATTCAAAAAACATTGTGTTCAAAAAATATACACAAAGGATAAAAAAGTTGATAATCCTTGGATGACAAGTAGATTGAAGAACACATGCAGAGAAAAGAATCATCTTTATACATGTTTCTTGAAATCCAGAACATCAGATGCTGAAGAAAAATACAAAAGTACAAAAATAAATTGGTAGGGATTATTAGGAAACAGAAACGGGAATATTATAGTCAACTATTACATAAATGCAGTGGAGATATGAGGGCAACATGGTGAGTAATCAACAATGTATTAAGAAAACATAAGGGTAATAAAGGATTGCCATAACATTTTATACAAAACAATGTGGAAATTTATGATGATACAGAAATTGTAAATGGATTTAACAATTACTTTGCAAATGTGGGATCAAATCTTGCAAAGTCAATTCCTAAAGTGGATAAAAATGTGAATTATTTGATCAGCGGTTGTGCAAATAGTATGTTTCTGATTGGAACAAGCAAGGAAGAAATAATGAAGGTAGTGGAACAATTTGCTGATAAAAGATCCAAAGATTGTGAAGGAATGGATATGAAGGTTGTGAAAGAGATACAGGTAGTCCCCGATTTACGAGCGAGTTCCGTTACAACGAGGCGCTCGTAAACCGGAAATCTCGTAATTTGGAACGGCCGCCACGTTTCTCGTAAGTCCGGAATTTCGCTCGTAAATTGGAACGGTTTTGCTAGCGCGACTACGAACACTCGTTTTTCATCGAAAAACTGCTTATGAGTGCATAAAAATGATCGGAAACGTGTGTCCACATGTTTAGCTAACGAACTGTGGTGAAAAAACACAGGAAAACTCAGTATTTTTTGCGTTTTTTCCAAAAATTCGCCAGCTCGTAAGTCTGGAACCTCGTAGATCAGAGCGCTCGTAAATCGGGGACTACCTGTAATAAGTTACGTTATAGAGCCATTTACACATATCTGTAATCTATCATTTTCTAAAGGTATATTCCCTGAACGAATGAAAATTGCCAAGGTGATTCCAATTTTTAAAAATGGTGAGAAATGTTTATTCAATAATTATAGACCTGTATCGCTGTTGCCACAGTTCTCCAAAATTCTTGAAAAATTATTTGTGTCCAGACTGGACAATTTTATTGATAAACGTAATATCTTGAGTAGTGATCAGTATGGGTTCAGATCGAATAATTCAACATGTTTGGCTCTTATGGACTTGATGGAACAGGTTACTACAGCAATAGATGATAAGAAATATTGTGTTAGTCTATTTGTTGATTTAAAAAAGGCTTTTGACATCATTGATCATACTGTTTTGATTGAAAAATTGAAACAATATGGTATTAGAGGTCAAGCCATACAGTGGATATCTAGTTACTTAAAAGATAGAAAACAGTTTGTACAGAATCGAAGATACTAGATCTCATCTATGCAATGTGTCATGTGGAGTACCGCAGGGTTCAGTTCTTGGGCCTAAGTTGTTCATATTGTATGTAAATGATTTAGTTAAGGTGTCTAGTATCCTCAAGTGTGTTTTATTTGCAGACGATACTACTTTCCTTTGTTCTGGTAAAGACCTGAATCACATGTTTGAATTAATGAGTATAGAGTTCGCAAAAATTCAAACTTGGTTTAAATTAAATAAATTATCATTGAACATTGAAAAAACTAACTATATGATATTTAGTAAAAAAAAGCCAACTGTAGACTTTCTTTTCAAAATTGATGATGTGGAGATACGTAGAGTGAGTGAAGTAAAGTTTTTGGGAGTGATTATTGAAGATAAATTGACATAGAAAAAACACATTAATGTTGTAAGAACTAAAATCTCTAAATCTATGGAAGTGCTGTATGGAGTACGGGAATTTTTGACTGACAAGGCATTGTGTTTGCTATACAATACGATTGTTGTGCCACATTTGATTTATTGTGTTGGTATCTGGGGTACAGCTTGTAAAACAGCAACTAAGCCTATTTTTATTTTACAAAAAAGAGTAATAAGAGTGATCTCAAGAAAGCTCTATCATCATCCTTCAAGTATTTTGTTTTATCAACTGAAAATTCTTAAGTTTTTTGACTATTGCTGATGTACAGAGCTCAGAATCAAAATTTACCATCAAATATACAAGTGAATTTTGTTAAAAGGAATAGTTGTTATAATTTAAAGGGAACAGATATTTTTGTAAAGAAGAGGTATAGAACAAGTTTAAAGGGTAGGTCTACGTTAATGAAGGGAATTAGTTTATGGAATAGTTTGGATGATGATGTAAAAAAGGAGAAATCATTAGTTGTATTCAAGAAAAAGATAAAGAATGTTTTGCTGACGATATATATATTATATATATATATATAAGTTTTGCTGATATTAAGAAATTATACTGAAAAATTGTGATAATTTTGTGGTTTGTTGTATTATGTATTTTTTGAATAGATTGTTTTGATTTGATATAGTTATGAAGGGGCAGAAATGATAAGAATTTATTCTTCTTCTGCTGCCTTTCATTTTATAGTTATTTTATTTAATTGTTTTGACTATGTCTTGTTTTAATTGAAATAAAATGAATAAATAAACAAACAAACAAATCAGCTGGTCTGAGCTGGATTTAAAAAAAATAGTTCGCCGATTTGCATACAGGCGGTTCGGACGCTTTCTTTCTTTGTATTTAGCTAAATAAACGCTTAAAAATATATTTCTTAGCTGACTTTATAGCACACAGTCTCCTGAGCTTAACCAAATGTGAAATCAGCTGGACTGAGCTGGATTTAAAAAAATAGTTCACCGATTTGCATACAGGCGGTATGAGCAAAAAAACCTGCGTATTATACACCGTATTATACACCGACGAATACGGTAAAAACAATACCGTATTCGTCGGACTATAACACACAGTTTTTTTGCTCATTTGAATGTCCTGCATGTTAAACACAGAAGCGTGTTATTTATGGATTTTTTCCCATATTTTTAGACTTATTTTTGGGTCTGATTTCGACGTTTTTCATTTTGGGAAAAAAATGGTGCAATACCACTTTTGTCCGCTAGGGAGACACTTCCAGACCATTTCTAGCTCATGTGTCCGAAAAAAGCCTCCTCTGGTCGGACTAACTCTGTCGCTGCCCGCCCCCTGCTCTGGATGTAGCTGCATTTAGCTGTGAGGTTCGCTGTTTTTGTTAGCAAGATACCGTAACTCATAAACCACACCGCAGATTTTTAAATCCAGCTGATTTGAACATTTCGTGAATTGGTTAAGCTTAGGAACCCGTGTGCTATAATGTCAGCTAAGAAATATATTTTTAAGCGTTTATTTAGCTAAATTTAAAGAAATAAAGCGTCCGACCCGCGTGCATGCAAATCGGCGAACTACTTTTTTAAAATCCAGCTGATTTGAACATTTCGTGAATTGGTTAAGCTCAGAAACCCGTGTGCTATAATGTCAGCTAAGAATTTTTTTTTTTCAAGCGTTTATTTAGCTAAATTTAAAGCTGCAGTATGTAGCTTTTTTTATGAACATATTTCTTCACTCTGTCACTACCTCCTGACAGACTGATGTTAGCCAGGTAATCTCTGAAAAAAAATAAAAAAAAATATTGTCCCCTTGCTTCTCCAGGTGGTAAATAAGCATTTCTAAAAAGAAAAGGTGACCCGCCATTTTCCAGCCAATAAAAACAGAGTTTGTAACCAGCCAATAAAAACAGAGCTTGAATTTGAATCAGCCAATAAAAACAGAGCTTGAATTTGAAATTCAACAGACCACAAGGGGGCAGAGCCACATATGGCTCTGAGGGGGAGGGATCAGAATGCTTTGCCTGTTGAAAATATTTCTAACTGCTGCAGTTCTACAGAAACTGCATACTGAACCTTTAAAGAAATAAAGCGTCCGACCCGCGTGCATGCAAATCGGCGAACTACTTTTTAAAATCCAGCAGATTTGAATATTCCGTGAATTGGTTAAGCTCAGGAACCCGTGTGCTATAATGTCAGCTAAGAATTTTTTTTTTCCAAAATATATTTATTTGAGTTTTTACAAAATTATCACAACATTCATACAATAAACAAACTAAATAAAATACCCCCACCCAAATAGTAAAAAAAAGAAAAAAAAAGAAAAATACAATCAAAATACAATCAAAAACAAGGTGTCTCATATTTCTTTTTACATTGTTCATTTATTTTTTATAATGAGTTCAACTATAGATGTCTTCTCTTATTATTGTCTTTGGAAACTGCGATCAGCACATTCTTCAATTGTTTGCATTTTCATTTAAAGTGTCCAAACTTTTTACATACATAATAAAGGGGTTCCAAACACACTCAAACAATTCTTGCTTGCCCTTTAACAGATACGTTATCCTTTCTAAAGGAAGAGCTGATAACATTTGTTGTAACCATTGATTTGCAGTAGGTCTATTCAAGTTTTTCCAACATAACGATATTCATATTTTTGCATTAATCAAACTTAAATTAATATTCATTATTAGTATAGTTATGTCTTTCAGGATATAGGCCGAACACAAACAATTTTGGGTCCAAAATTATTTGTTTAGAAATAATTTTCTCAATTATATTTTTTACTTCTGTCCAAAATAACATAATTTCCCTGCAGTACCACATACAATGTACCAAAGTCCCCTTTTCCTCCACACATTTTGAACAAACATCAAGTATCTCCCCATTGTATTTATTGAGGTCTACAGGAGTTATGTAAACCCGCATTAACCACTTGTATAGGCTCTGTGCACAAGTGCCGTAAATCACTTGCGCATTGACAGGAAGCCGGCTTCCCAGCTTCCGGTCTAAGCCCCGTTCTCTGTTTACAAGAGCTGCCCAAGACACAAGTATCAGCTATGTTCATCGTATCGTTGATGTCTGGTCCCCTGCTCCGACAAGCAAACGTAATAAGGGATTTAAATTGCATATCTCAAGTTTCCTGCACAACTATGAGGGTAAGTAACGTTAGTTTGATCGCGTTGTGTTGTTGCTACCTGTTAGCGGCTAACGTTAGCCTATTAGCAACGCAATCTTTTTTTTGTGTACTCACGTTATAGAAACAGCTTTTCCACACTTAAACAAAACGGCTCATATTTTGTGATCCTTCTACAAACATGCTGCTCTTCTCAGTTTCATGCAAAAATCAGGAGACAGCTGTGAAGCTGTTGTCAGGACTCTGTCAGGTCCATGAATAAAGCTGAAAAACCTCACCGTAGGGTGAAGCTAGGATTGTTCAGATGACAGTTTTAAGATTGCTGGTTCAGTAACCCCACGTTCCTGTTGTTAATGGGGATTTAGCTAAGATGGTAATTAAATGTCAGTGTGAGTCAATCTAGTACATTCAGCTACATGTTTACATTCTTGGTCTAATTATTTTGACCTCGTGTGTTTTTATGCAGCTCTCAGAAACTAAAGTCTTCACTCCCAGACTGCTCCTCCTGTTAGCACCCTAGGAAGCAACACCTCCATTGGTCGACTGCAAGGTTTGGGAGCACCTGTACCTCCACCATCCTCCTCCAGCTGGGACATGAAGGCTTCTGAATAACACCACCTCTCTGTCGTCACAGTTCAGCCGTAAGTTCATCAGTATCTGTGCAGTCTTGTTTGAATGTATGTGCGTGATATAGATTTAATTATTGTGTGTGTGTTTGCAGGTGACTTTGGCCTGCAGCCAGAGCCTTGTGCTGAGCCAGCTGGTTCAGAGACACTCCGGCCCCTCCTTGCCTCTGGCACGTCCATCTCAACAAGCAGCCCTTCTTCAGCGTCGTCTGCGCCCCAACACATCAGCACAGGCTGGCCTGGTTCTGGCTGCTGCTAAATACCTTATCAGTCAAAGCAATTACAAGATTTTTTTTGTAAAATTTTCAGCCCTCATTAATCTGTTTACCTACTTCGTAGCAGATTCCATAAATCAATAAAAGCTTTATTTTAAAGGTTTTTAGCATATGATTTCTTACCTGCAAAATCTTGACCTTCTATTTCACAATTAAAGTGTTCAAATATTGAAATACAGAGGATATTGTGTTGTTGTTACTGTGGCTATAAAACAAGACTAACAATAATTAAAAAAAAATCCAATTGAATGGATAATATATCTGTAATTTTCATTTAAGGCATTTGATTAATATGTTTAACTTTACCCTGTTTTTGACACTATCAAATAAACAAGGTTTTTCAAAGTTGGACCTCTCAAAAAACTTTATTTTTATTTTACATAGGTACAATAACAAAATTAATTTAAAAGATATCCACATACCAAAATACAGTGGTCAATAAAATGTTTAGGTACTGCACTTACAAAAATGTGACATTTATTTTTATTTACCTCCAAAGAAAACAGTACAACATGTTTCCATCAAGAATATCTACTTACAAATGTAAGACAATGTCAATATAAGTAAATGACAGCATTTTGTTTTTCTTCAAGACTGTGCCATCAGCTTTTCTGTCAAACTTCATATCTCCATTTCCTGACCAAAGAGAAGACTTTTTACTCTGGAGGAGCAGGGATGAAGGTGTTTGACACCGTAGTTCTGTACAGTCCAGGATAACTTGTGTGTCACTGTAGCGGCCATCAAAATCTTGTGCTGCAGCTCGGGGCGGCTGCTGGTTATGGTGGGAGTTGATGAGGACCAGACTCTGTGTGGAAGCGGAGGAAGGTGGTTCTCCTCCTCCAACACCAGGCTTCTGCAGCAAAGAGGCGAGATAGCTTGTGCAGCACAAGCCTGCAGAACCTAGATTAGTGTGTACAGTATTTACATGTCAGTACACTAACACACAGTGAACTAAAAACTCAATTTAATATACAATAAAATGACAAGTTAAACAGGTAAAATCAATAAAAATTGAAGTAAAATCAAGTCTCTATGGAGAAAACATTACCTTTGCCCAGGTGTGATATGGTTCTCAGCAGCAGGTGCACATGAGGGAGTGAAGACTTTAGTTTCTGAGAGCTGCATAAAAACACACGAGGTCAAAATAATTAGACCAAGAATGTAAACATGTAGCTGAATGTACTAGATTGACTCACACTGACATTTAATTACCATCTTAGCTAAATCCCCATTAACAACAGGAACGTGGGGTTACTGAACCAGCAATCTTAAAACTGTCATCTGAACAATCCTAGCTTCACCCTACGGTGAGGTTTTTCAGCTTTCTTCATGGACCTGACACAGAGCCCTGACAACAGCTTCACAGCTGTCTCCTGATTTTTGCATGAAACTGAGAAGAGCAGCATGTTTGTAGAAGGATCACAAAATATGAGCCGTTTTGTTTAAGTGTGGAAAAGCTGTTTCTATAACGTGAGTACACAAAAAAAAGATCGCGTTGCTAATAGGCTAACGTTAGCCGCTAACAGGTAGCAACAACACAACGCGATCAAACTAACGTTACTTACCCTCATAGTTGTGCAGGAAACTTGAGATATGCAATTTAAATCCCTTGTTACGTTTGCTTGTCGGAGCAGGGGACCAGACATCAACGATACGATGAACATAGCTGATACTTGTGTCTTGGGCAGCTCTTGTAAACAGAGACCGGAAGCTGGGAAGCCGGCTTCCTGTCAATGCGCAAGTGATTTACGACACTTGTGCACAGAGCCTATTGAATCATTTTGAAAGCTGTATTAATAGAGCTAGTGTGGGCCAGATTACATGCTATTTACCAATCTTCCTCTGATAAGTCCATTATTATATCTTCCTTCCAAGCATTAAGTCTATCCTGTGATCCTTCAAGCGAATGGGATGTCAATAAATGATAAAAATCTGATATAATACCTTTTTTTAAACTATCTTTTGTTAGCATTTCTTCTAAAGTTGACTTTAGAGGTTTTGTCAGCACATTGTTCTGAGTTGAGAAAGTTCATTCTCAATAGTCCAGGTATCAAATCTGATCATTCTCAATCAGTTCATCTGGACAGTTTCTTTTTAGTAGAAACGTTTCACCCTCACTCCAGAGGGCTTCGTCAGTCAGAGCAGTCCAAAGCAAACTGAAGCTACCCCACCAAGTAAACAACTTAAGTGGACCAACCAGTTTGCTGTAGCCAAGATGGTTTCTGGGGGCTTGTCCCTCGTCGACTCCTCCCAGGCAGGCAGACATGTCCAAAGTGGTTCAAGACCAGAAAGTTCATTCTCAATAGTCCAGGTATTGTTCTGAGTTGTTTTTATAAAATTTCTGAGTTGAAGATATTTAAAAAAATGATTCTTATTTATATTAAATTTATTCTGTAACTCTTGAAAGCTCATTAGTGTGTCTGAGTTTGATTCATATAGATGTTCAATCATTTGGAGACCTTTATCCTTCCATTCTTTAAATGTTGAGTCCGCTCTACCAGGTAAAAAGAATTGGTTTCCCCACACTGGGCTGAATAAAGATAAGTCATTTGATTTGTTTAGAATTTTTTTAACATCTCTCCATACTCTAATTGTATTTTTAAGAAATGGGTTTTTAGTTTGTTTCAGGAGCTTCAATATTGAATTGGAATACAAATATGCTGGGAGTGTTACTGTTAAATCTTGTGTTTCCATATCAACCCAATGTGAAGAGTGTTTACTATAATAAAACATCATAGACCTAAGATGTACAACATAATAGTACCAGTGAAAATTAGGGCATTTCAAGCCTCCCCGATCATACGGGAGGTACAGTAATGTTAAGCGTATTCTGGATTTCCTATTTTTCCATAAGAAACGTGTCATCATCTTTCTTATTTGTGGAAAGAATTCAGGAGGAGGTGGAAGGGCAACATTCTGAAACACATAAAGCACTTTTGGTAGTATATTAATTTTCATTAAATTTACTCTTCCAATCATATATATTGGCAATGGCATCCATCTTTCTAAAGAATCACCTACTGCATTTAATATGTGTTTATAGTTAATTGCGGATATCTGTTCTATATTTGATGAAATGTATATTCCTAAATACTTAAATTCATTTACTATCTTAAACTGTTGTATTTCTGGAGTTATATTAATCTTATCATTCTTATCAAGGAGTTACATTGAAGATTTGTTTTTATTTATTTTATATCCCGATATCTCACCATATTGTTTGATTATGTCCAAAATATGTTTTATTGAGCTACTCATTTTAGATACAAATAAAATAACATCATCTGCAAACAAGGAAATTCTGTGTTCATTGGATCCTACTTTGATTCCATAAATTTGTGGGTGTGAACGGATAGCAATAGCAAATGGCTCTATTGCCAGAGTAAATAACAAAGGTGACATTGGGCATCCTTGTCCGCATCCTCTTTTTTTTTTCTTTTTTTTTTCTTCTTTCGGCTTTTTCCCTGCGTTAGGGGTCGCCACAGCGAACTAGTCGCACAAAGATTTGGCAGTTGTTTTTACGCCGGATGCCCTTCCTGACACAACCACAGACCACCGAGCAACCACAGCCCTCTGTGTGGAGTAGAGAGCTGATATCTAGGGTTCCCGGGGGAGCAGATGGTGTGGGTTAAGGGCCTTGCTCAAGGGCCCAGAGTGGGGCAGATGAGGGTGGAGACAAGTGTGACCGCTTCACTTATCCCACCCACATCTTTGATGTTGTCGGTACCGGGGCTTGAACCGGCGACCTTCCGATCACAAGCGCACCTTCTTAACCTCTGCGCCACCACTCCTTGTCCGCATCCTCTACTGATCTTTATTGGTTTAGATATATTTCTATTTGTTATAATTTCAGCTGAAGGGTTACTATATAATATTTTCACCCATTGGACAAACTTATTTCCACAATTAAACCTTTACAATACCTGAATAAGGAATTCCCAATCTATCCTATCAAATGCCTTTTCGGCATCTAATGATAGAAGAGCTGAATCTGGGGATCCCTTATTGTAATAAATTATATTTAATACTCGTCTCACATTGTGGAAGCCTTGCCTCCCTAATATGAATCCATTTTGATCATGATCTATTATTTTTGGTAAGATCTTTTGTAAACGTAATGCTAGCAATTTAGATATTATTTTCAGATCTGCATTTAACAAACTAATTGGCCTGAAATTTTCACATGTATCTAATGGTTTATCTGGTTTCGGTAAAAGAGTAATCATGGCAGCGTTTATTGATGGGGGAAGATAATTTGAGCTAAAGATTTCTTTAAACATATCTAGTAGTGGAGTTAAAAGTTTATCTTTAAAAATTTTGTATAAATCTATTGAGAGGCCATCAGGTCCTCCCCTTTTTCCTGATTTCATATTGTTGATAGCTTGTCCTAACTCTTCCTCTGTTATTTCTAAATTCAGGGTTTCCCTATCTCCTTCTGAAAACTTAGGTATATTTACATTTGTTAAGAATTGATCTATTTTTTCTAATGTTATTTTTTCTTGTGCTTTATACAAATCCTCATAATAATTCTTAAACGCTGAGTTCATTTGTTGTGGATCTTGTAAAGTTTGTTCATTTATTTTAATAGATGTAATTGGTTGCCTACATTCTAACTGTTTTATTTGCCAAGCTAATAGTTTTCCTGTTTTATCTCCCTGTTCATAGAACGTTTGTTTAAGTCATAGTAAACTTGGTGCGGCTCTTGATGCTGAATGTTTATTGTATTCTGCTCTTAAAATTAATAATTCCTTTTCCAGTTGTGGATCTTGTTTTTTGTTTATTTTCTCTTGTATTGTTTTTATTTTATTTTCCATCTGTATTCTGTTTTTTTCAGTTTGTTTTGTCTTGGAACCTGTATAGCTAATAATATGCCCTCTAAGAAAGGCCTTGAATGCTTCCCATCTTATACACGCTGATGTTTCAATAGTATTAATCTGAAAAAATTCTTCTACTTGTTTCCTTAGGTATTTCACAACATTTTCATCTCGTAGCCATTTGTGTTGAAATTGCCATCTTGGAGGATCTCTCTTTAGTTTATCATCTTTATAAACTAACCTACACGGTGCATGATCTGAAATAACTATATTTTCATAGGAACATTCTGGGATTTTATACTGTAATTCTGTAGAAATTAAGTAATAGTCTATTCTAGAGTAGGTTTTGAAAGTACTTGAATAGCATGAGTATGCTTTGTTAACTAAGTTTCTCTCTCTCCATTCATCACGTAACTCTAGCTCCCTCATCATAGTTTTTATTGCTGTTCTACAGTTATTATGCGATTGATCCGTTCCTGTTGACCTGTCCAAGTTTGGATTTAATGTGCAATTAAAATCTCCGCCCATTATGTGTAACCCTTTAAGGGATGTTAGTGTGAGGAGTATATCGTTATAAAATTTATTATCATCTACATTTGGACCATATATTCAT
>JBBPBX010050631.1:11792-24897 GCA_038048925.1 Garcialebias charrua
TGCAATGGTACTGATTCGTGAACTAAAGTCATTACCCCTCTAGACTGAGAAGTGTATGGTGCCGTATAAATGCTGCCCTTCCACCTCCTTTTTACCTTTAACAAGTCCTCATCAAGAAGATGTGTTTCTTGGAGGAACACAATTTTTGAATCCATTTCCTTTAATCTGTTCATAACTTGTTTAACTTTTTGAAGACGTTGAAGACCTCTGCAGTTCCATGAAATAAAATTAAACTTTACTGTTTGAGACATACTGTAATAAAATTAGTCCATTAAACAAATTTAAAGAAAGAAAGCGTCCGACCCGTGTGCATGCAAATCGGCGAACTACTTTTTAAAATCCAGCGGATTTGAACATTCCGTGAATTGGTTAAGCTCAGGAACCCGTGTGCTATAATGTCAGCTAAGAAATATATTTTTAAGCATTTATTTAGCTAAATTTAAAGAAATAAAGCGTCCGACCCACGTACATGCAAATCGGCGAACTACTTTTTTAAAAATCCAGCTGATTTGAACATTTCGTGAATTGGTTAAGCTTAGGAACCCGTGTGCTATAATGTCAGCTAAGAAATATTTTTTTTCTCGCAAAGAAATAATTGTTTTTACCGTGTTTTCTTGTGAAGTGCTTCGTACTGGCTCGCTTCTGTGGCCGCCATTTTAAGCAGGGCAAATGAGGAGCTGACGCGTCGCGTAGCGGTGACGCATAATAGATGTGCGTTATACAACGAAGCGTGTTATTTACGGATTTTTCCAATATTTTGACAATAATTGGACAAAGAATGTTATACACAGGAGCGTGTTATAGTCCGATGAATACGCTGTATTCGTCGGACTATAACACACAGTTTTTTTGCTCATTTGAATGTCCTGCGTGTTTATACACCAAAGCGTGTTATTTATGGATTTTTTCCCATATTTTTAGACCCATTTTTGGGTCTGATTTCGTCGTTTTTCATTTTGGGCAAAAAATGGTGCAGTATCACTTTTGTCTGCTAGGGAGACACTTCCAGACCGTTTCTAGCTCATGTGTCCGAAAAAAGCCTCCTCTGGTCGGACTGACTCTGTCGCTACCCGCCCCCTGCTCTGGATGTAGCTGCATAGCTGTGAGGTTTGCTGTTTTTGTTAGCAAGATAACTCATAAACCACACCGCGGATTTTAAAATCCAGCTGATTTGAACATTCCGTTAGTTTGGTTAAGCTCAGGAGCCCGTTTGCTATAAAGTCAGCTAAGAAATATATTTTTTAAGCGTTTATTTAGCTAAATTTAAAGAAAGAAAGCGTCCCACCCGCTTCCATTTAAATTGGCAAACTACTTTTTTTAATCCAGCTGATTTGAACATTTCGTGAATTGGTTAAGGAACCTTGTGCTATAAAGTCAGCTAAGAAATATTTTTTTAAGCGTTTATTTAGCTAAATTTAAAGAAATAAAGCGTCCCACCCGCATCCATGCAAATCGGCAAACTACCTTTTTAAATCTAGCTGATTTGAACATTTCGTGAATTGGTTAAGCTCAGGAACCCTATTCTATAAAGTCAGCTAAGAAATATATTTTTTCTCGCAAAGAAACAATTGTTTTTACCGTGTTTTCTTGTGAAGTCCTTCGGTGCTCGCTCGCTTCTGTGGCCGCCATTTTAAGCAGGGCAAATGAGGAGCTGACGCGTCGCGTAGAGGTGACGCATAATAGATGCGTGTTATACAACGAAGCATGTTATATACAGATTTTTCCAATATTTTGACAATAATTGGACAAAGCGTGTTATACACAGGAGCGTGTTAAACTCCGGCGAATACTTTATTCTATGTGGATTATAGAGCATGCATCAGGATACTAAAATAGGCATATTTGAACAAAACTATATCAAAGGTACCTTGATGCATGCTCAACAATCCAGGTAGAAAAATCTTTATGATATTTTATCTTTATGATGAACTACAAACACCTAAAAATGACTGCTTCACAGAGATATTTGGACGGTTTTTTTTTGGGGGGGGGGAATCACAAGTTAAACAGAGACACACCTTTGATATATCTAAAAAAGGTTAAGTCTGGTCCTCTGGACTTTCAAAAAATAAAACAAAACAAAGCAAAAAAAATGTAGAAACGTTTCGTCTTTTGTCCGAAAGACTTCCTCAGTCTGAGTTACTGTTGCGGGAGTTTCAGAGACATTGAGACGTTTATTCTCTAAACACAACATCCCAGTGGCTTTTAAACCCCAAAATACATTATGGCAAAGACTGGTTCATCCCAAAGATCCAGTCCCCCGGCACAAACAGAGTAATATTGTGTTTGCTGTTCAGTGTCAGGAGGGCTGTGATCAGTCTTATATCGGGGAAACTAAACAGCCACTGGCCAAAAGGATGGCCCAGCACAGAAGATCAACATCATCAGGTCAGGACTCTGCGGTCTACACTCATCTCCAGGCCAGCGGTCACTCTTTCAGGGATGAAGATGTTCACATCCTTGATAGAGAGGAACAATGGTTTGAGAGAGGAGTAAAGGAGGCCATCTTTGGGAAAAGAAACCGTCCATCATTAAACCGGGGTGGAGGTCTCCGGGTTCAACTGTCGCCCTCTTACAATGCTGTGATTGCTAGTATCACTCAGCCCTCTGTGAATAGCAAACAACCATCAGGGTGCTAACGATCCATCGTTAGGCTGATGGTCCTCCTTGATCATGTGAGCAGCTGGTTTCGGCTGTCATCAGCCAACTGGTTGATCCACTGTGGGAGGGTGCTATTTATAAGACTGAGCTGAATACAGTAGCTCAGATTGAGGAAGTCTTTCGGACAAAAGACAAAACGTTTTTACATTTATTTTTTTGCTTTGTTTTGTTTTATTTTTTGAATGTCCAGAGGACCAGACTTAACCGTTTTTAGATATATCAAAGGTGTGTCTCTCTCTGTTTAACTTGTGATCCCCCCTCCCAAAACCCTCCAAATATCTCTGTGAAGCAGTCATTTTTAGGTGTTTGTAGTTCATCATAAATATCTACTAATTTAAATCTTATACTGTATTAAATCATTATTGTGGGAGTGGTGGATCAGAGGTTAGAGAAGGTGGGCCTGTGATTGGAAGATCGCCGGTTCAACTCCTGGTACTCATGACATCAAAATGTGGGTGGGAATGGTGAAACATACTTGCTTCCACCCTCATTTGCTCCACTCTGGGCCCTTGAGCAAGGCCCTTAAGTCTACCTTCAAGTCTGGAAACTCAGAGGAGCTGAGAAGGAATAGGATAGAGCTTGTTGCTGGCATTAAGAGGGCCACGGCCAAATATGCACAGAGGATCGAGGGTCAGTTCACCTCACAAGACCCAAGGAGCATGTGGAGGGGCATTAAATGCATAACAGATTACAGGTAGTCCCCGACTTACGAGCGAGTTCCGTACTTATGAGTTGCTCGTAAACCGGAAGTTCGTACGTCGGAACAAGAAACACGTGTTCTCGTAAGTCCGGATTTTCGCTCGTAAGTTGGAACATTTTCGCTCGTAAGTTGGAACATTTATGCTAGCGCTACTACGAACACTCGTTTTTCATCAAAAACGTTCATATTAGTTCATAAACATGCTCAGAAACGTGTTTCCAAATGGTTAGCTAACACACTTTCATCTAAAAACACAAAAAAGTGCTGTATTTTTTACTAATTTACTGCTTGTTCGCCAGCTCGTAAGTCCGGAACCTCGTATGTAAGAGCGCTCGTAAGTCGGGGACTACCTGTATAAAGGCAGGAGTAAACAATGCCCCAAAGATTAATCTCTGCCTGATGCCCTCAACAAGTTTTATGCACGCTTTGAAGACCCAAACAGACCACCCAGCATCAGACTCACCTCACCACCGGATGAAGAACATCCCAGCGTAACTGCAGCAGAAGTAAGGAGTAGTTTCAGGAGGATCAACCCTCACAAAGCAACCGGACCAGACAACATACCCGGAAAGTGCTGAAAGTATGTGCCGATCAGCTCTGCGATGTGCTGGCAGACATCTTTAACACCTCATTTGCCCTGGAGACAGTTCCCACCTGCCTGAAGACCACCACCATCATCCCAGTCCCACAAAGCTCCACAGTGACTGGTCTGAATGACTATCGGCCAGTGGCCCTCACCCCGATAGTCGCGAAATGCTTCGAAAAACTGATCATGACTCACATAAAAACATCCATCAACATCAACGAGGACCATCATCAGTAAGCATATCATGAAAACCAATCAAGAGAGGACGCCATCTCCTCTGTGGTCCACACTGCTCTCACCCACCTGGAATACATAGTTCCCATGTGACGTCACATCTGTGGGTTGTCCTGTTTGACTCTCCCACAGGTAGGCAAAGCAGCAGTTGGAGCGCGTTCTATGGATGTCCATTTTTCACGTTGTTTTTTTTGTTAATTTCTAATTAATTGCAATGGTTACTTCGTGTTGTGTCAGTGGGTGTTCCAGTCGGGTAGACGTTTGGGCAACGCGCAGGTTTCACTTAATCAAAAAAAAGTAAACGTGAAGGATTTATCTCATCCGAGAAGCTGGACTGCAGCCCCTCCTCTCTGAGTCTGGCTCGGATCTGCTCTGGAAGACGTCGTCCTTTTGGCCGGTAAACAAAATATTCTACATAAATCATTTTGTGAAACTATGTCAGAACAATGTTAGAGTACAACTGTCTGTGTGTTAGAGCTGGTTTTTTTTTATTATTATTTAGCGACACCGTCTTGCATGCTGTGGCTAGCTTAGCATCTCGCTAACGGACAATGGCCTCCTCACGGTGGACCGGCGGGGGAGACCGTCCCAGTGGGAGAAGGAGGATGGGAGCCAAGTCGTGCGGGCGACGCGTCGGTCCCATGGGACGTGCACCCGCGGCCGCGACGGATCCACGCCGTGCGACCTGAGCTGGAGGGACCCTCTGCTCCAGTGCTAACAACATGCTAACTTCCAACACGGTAACACTCAAGTGCTGGTTCTGGTCTGTGTTCAACCTGGACTGTTTGTGCTGGCTGTGTGTTATTTTAGTTAAACCTTTTTTTAGCTGGTTAGATCTGATTGAGACAGTTTACACATCTTTTTTGGATTTAAAGCTGTGAATCTCTGCGCTGTGAAGCCGGTGTGCTGTGAAGCCGGTGTGCGCTCTTTGTAGTAATTAAATAATTAATGATATCGGAGTAACTACTTTGTGACAAGTTGTCTGATTCGTCTGCCATGATTTCTTTCTCAAACTCATTTAACTCGACCACTGCCATTTTGCTCTTGTTCCTTGGTGAAGCTGTGGTAGCTCGTGTTTTTGTCCGTATAATTTGCTCTGGCTGTTCGCCATCTTTGCCTTCTCTGCCTTTAGATGTGGTGCGGAAACCGGTTGGGGGCGTGTCTGGGAACTATGTATAGAAGGACTCATACGTCCATATGCTCTTCGTGGACTTCACATCTGCCTTCAACACCATGATCCCCCAAACTCTGATGGACAAAATATTCAGCCCCTCCATTTGTAACTGGGTCCTAGACAGACAACAGTCAGTGAGGATCCACAACTTCTCCTCTTCCACCATAACCCTCAGCACTGGCTCTCCTCAAGGATGTGCGTTGAGCCCTCTGCTGTTCACTCTGCTCACATATGATTGTGCAGCTAGCTACCCATCCAGGCTGTCATATTGTAAAATTTGCAGATGATACAGCTGTGGTGGGATGCATCACAAACTATGATGAGTCCAGCTACAGGCAGGAGGTGGAACACTTGGAGAGCTGGTGCAAGGAGAGTAACCTTCACATCAATGTGAAGAAGACAAAGGAGATGATTGTGGACTTCAGATGGAACTAACACACCCCACTGAACATAAGAGGATCTGCGATGGAATTGGTCTCCAACATTCGGAGAGCCGCTCAAACTTGACAGGAACTCCACGGTGACAGGCAAGTCAATCGGCAGAGGAGTATTTTTGTATGTCAATGAAAACTGGTGCAAACCTGGGAAAAACTGTACTCCGGACATTGAACTTTTAGCAGAGTCTCCACGCCCACATTACTTACTGAGGGAATTCCCTCAGCTGTTTGTGACGCTTGTTTACATTCATCCGAGAGCCACTGCTGACGTAGCAGCCCAGACTCTTGCTAACACTGTGCGAAGGCTTCAGATGGTTTCCCCAGACGCGCCAAACTTTGTCATGGGCGATTTTAACCACTGTAACCCCGCAAAATCTCTCTTTGTCTCTTTCTCGCGTTCAGCCCCTTGGTACACTGATGAGCTGCGCAAGATGAAGGCAACTGGCCGTGCTATTGAGAGACGTGTAAAATCATCTGGTCTCTCTGTGCATAAGCAGGCATATAAAGAACATCAGAAGGCGTACGCCTATTCTCTTAAAGAAGCACGCTCCAAATATTATTCTAACATCATCAACACCTGCCCTGGAAACTCTAAACAGCTCTTCTCCACAATAACTCGTCTGCTTAATCCCATTAAGCAAACTCTTGAGGACTCTGCTCAAAAATGCGAGCTGTTTCTTTCATCTTTTAAAACCAAAATTGACACTATCAGATCTCAGCTCCACAACCTCCCTGTTCTCAGTGTGCCATCTACCCGTCTGCATTCTGGGACCCTTAACAGCTTTGACGAAGTTGTTCAGAGTGAGGTGGAGGCCATCATCAAGAAAATGAAGCCTTCATCCTGCGCCCTGGATCCTTTCCCCTCGTCTCTCATAAAATCCAATCACTCTGCAATAGGCCCACTTATCACTCAAATAATAAATCAGTCTCTTCAATCTGGTCATGTTCCACTGCCTCTAAAAACTGCCATCATTAGGCCTCTTCTGAAAAAATCTAATTTGGATCCAGACATTTTTTCTAATTACCGCCCAATTTCACACCTCCCTTTTCTGTCTAAAGTGCTGGAAAAAGCTGTTGCTGCTCAGCTGCAGGATCACTTACAACAACACTCCCTGTATGAGAAGTTCCAGTCTGGATTCAGGGCAGCTCACAGTACTGAGACTGCACTGCTGAGGGTTACTAATGATGTCCTCTTGGCTGCTGACACTGGTTCTCCCTCCATCCTTGTCCTCCTTGACCTCACTGCAGCCTTCGACACTGTGGACCATAGTATCCTCCTCCACCGTCTTCATGTGGAGGTCGGTCTCTGTGACACCGTCCTGGACTGGTTTAAATCTTTCCTCTCCAATAGGCTGGAATGTGTTAGTCTTGGCAACGCCACGTCCCAGACAGTCTCTGTCTCCTGTGGTGTCCCTCAGGGGTCGGTTCTGGGGCCCCTGTTGTTTTCCCTTTACATGCTGCCTTTAGGTCAAATTATTAATCAGTTCAACATTTCTTTTCACTGTTATGCCGACGATACACAGCTTTACATCAGGACTGGAGCATCCTCATCTTCCACCTTGTCATCTCCATCTTCACTCACTGCCCTCTCTGCCTGCCTGGAGGCAATTAGGGCATGGATGAATCAGAACTTTCTTCAATTAAACTGCTCCAAGACCGAGGCCATACTGATTGGCACCCCTCACCAGGTACAGACATCTACTATAACAACACTTTCCTTTTCTGGACAAGACATCCCCCTCTCCACCTCTGTTACTAATCTTGGAATAAAAATGGACTCCAATCTTACATTTGAAAATCACATTAAGCTTCTGTTTAAAACTTGCTTCTTCCATCTTCGAAACATCTCTAGACTTCGCCCATCCCTAACTTTTTCCGATGCTGAGAAGCTCGTCCATGCTTTTGTCTCCTCCAGGCTCGACTACTGCAACTCCCTGTTTATTGGAATCCCTGGCAAAAACCTTCAGAAACTTCAATATATTCAAAACAGTGCTGCAAGGATCTTGTTGCGAGTTCGTAAATTTGAACATATTACGCCCATTCTTCATAACCTTCATTGGCTTCCTGTCGCCTACAGAATTCAGTACAAAACTGCTCTCATTACACATCAATGCTTACATGGAGCTTCACCAGATTATCTGAAGGATATTCTTATTCCACACTCATCCACCCGGTCGCTGCGGTCACAGAACAGTAATCTCCTTCACATTCCGAGAACCAAATTAAGGACCATGGGAGACCGGGCTTTCAGTGTGGCTGCCCCCCGCCTGTGGAACTCTCTTCCTGACTGTCTGAGGGTCCCACAGTCTGTGGTTGACTTTAAGAGCGGCTTGAAGACCTTTCTTTTCAACCGAGCATACTCTGCCTCCTCATGATTCTACTTTTGATCTTAGTTGATACTGTTATTGATTTTACTTGTTTTATTACTTGTTTATTGACATTTAATTTCTGTTGCACCTTGTAGCACTTTGAGATTTTCATTAATGAAAGGTGCGTTATAAATTGAATTCATTATTATTATTATTATTAAATCATGGTGTGGCTTTGAACAATATGTCAGCTGTCCGACACGGCATATGAAATGTCTCGATCTGTGTTTTGGCTCAGTTAAAGGTGGACTCGGATCTTATCGTAGAGCTGCACTTGGAACGTCTGATCACAACGTCATTTATCTGGTCCCAGTTTATCGAACCATTCTGAAAAGACTTAAATCAGAGCACCGTAGTGTTCCAGTATGGTCGGATGAATCAACCAAAAACCTTCAGGATTGTTTCATGTGCACTGACTGGGAGGTTTTTATTAATACTTGTGGAAATTTAAATGAATTGACTGAAACTGTGTCATCTTACATCACTTTCTGCGAGGATTTGGTAATCCCCCAAAGATTATGTCATAAATTTATGACATAATCTTTGTAGTGGACCTACCCAGGGTCAAATTAAGGTTTTTGAACTGTCCAGTGATGACCTTTACTGACCTCTCAGTAAAGCAAGACATTTACTACAAAATCATTCATTTAGCTGTAATCTGATAAATATAGTCACCAAAAGAGACTATTTCTATCTTTGATTTTAGGCTGATGTGATCAAAAGAATAACTTTTGTCATTTTCATGATGTGTGCTTTTAAGCTGTGTTATTCTGTGAGAGTTAAACTGTGTTTCACTGCTGTGTCAAAGGTGCAATTAAGTCATCCAGAGACTTCTTTTAATTTTGTTAATTCAAATGTTATCAAATGAATAATTTTATTTGTAAGAGCATCAGTACATTTTAATGTCAGATAAATCAAATACTCTGCTTAATTCAAAATGTTGTACATGGAGGATTTCTCCTCTCCTCTCGAACTTGCATGTGAAGATAAAAGGAACACTTTATCTCATTCATTTTAGCTTGAGCTCAGGACAATCTAGACACCCAAAGACTTTTGTTTTTGTCCTATTTAATAATCAAGCTATTATCATTAATAGGTCCCATATGTGATGCTTAATGACGTTGTTTTAATCAAACCAACAGTATTTTGTTAAAGTGTTAAAGCAAAGGAATCAGTTTTATGATAAAATGCTGACATCTGAAACTAACACTTTATCTTTCTGACAAACTAATCTTTTGACCCCCTTTCAACATGTTGATGTCATCCTCACATCAACTTATGATGCCATTCGGCCAATCAGAAAGAACACATTTTCTGGGTCACGTCTCAGTTAAAACCTTCACATCTTACTTTCTCTGGAAGTCTGCTGGAGTAAGCCTCAAACTATGGTCTTCTCCAAAGAACTGATGATCGTCTAGTCACACGCTAAGGACACGTCATTCAGTTAAAAGATTTATAACATGCCTGTTATAAATCTATTTCAAGCCGTGAAAAGCTCTCTTTTATTGACATTCCTTTAAGGAACGTCTTATCTTGGAAACACCACCAGGAGCTGCCGTTACTTCGGTTCGAGTCAAGGCGCACGTCTGGAGACGCTGAGAATGGTAAACGAACTGACCAAACTGGACCGAGGGAGACTGACCATCTTCACGAGGTAACAAGTCGTCAAATGCTTTGCCAAGGGTACCAACGTGTAGCTTTAATCGGCCGGAGAACTGCCATGTTTCTGGTTAAACACATCAAGATAACTCCCTGACTCTTAACTTTTCTTCCTCCATATTTCTCCTCCTAAATCTTTCCCTCTCAATCTTAAGCTGGAAACTATTTTAAGCTGAAATGCCCCTCAGACTAAATATGTGTAACATCTAGTATTTATGTCTGTTGTGTTAAATCAAGTGTGCTGACGTATTTGAATTGAAAGAAAGTGAAATCATGTCAATCAAGTGTAATGGTGTTAATTTAGTTGATTTATTTTAAATAAATGATAGTGTCTCTTTGACATATCAAACTAAGTTAACGTCTTTGTCACTTAATGGCTTTGTGTATTTATCCATCATAAAGATCACAGAAATATTGGGTAAACTGAAAAAGAACAGAATCCGTGAATTTACTATTCAATCTGAATAAGTAGATTAATTAAGGATAAAGAGGTCAGTATTAATATTGACCTCCTCATAATTCTTACATCTGGTGGCTCGTACCGGTTCTGAAAGTTTATTGATTTCTGTGGTTTCTCATGAACTGTAACGTCATGTTTGCATAAGTGGATCCAAGTTTTAAACTCTGAGGATAATGATTTTGGCTGGAAGTGTTCAAAGCAGGCAGATTCTGCATGTTTTTATCATTTGAAGCTGTGAGATTATTATTGTTTCAACTCTGTTAGACGCTGTTGGAAGCATTCAGGTGAAGTTTTGTCAGCCGTGGTCTGTGGTGGTTCTGGTCGTTTCGGTCCAGTTCACGCAGACTCCTGTACAACGCTTTGTTTGACCGCCGAGTCAGAAGCCTGAAAGCTAATTTAACATCTACAAGATTGCTGTTGTGGCATTTTTCATGTTAGAGCAGGTCATAGAAGCATATTACTGTAGAACGTAGTCGGATAGTGGTTCTGTTCAGACCCAAGTTTCTGCTCCACGACGAAGTGGACCGGAACCGACCTTTACGCGCTCCGAGTGAGTCCGTGTTTGTTCAACAGCTGCAGTGCTGTGTTACTGAGCGTAACTAAGTTGGCCTGTCTAGGTGTGTTCGCCGCATGTTTCAGAGTTTTGGGGAGTTAAATTGAAGCGTTTGAGTTGTTTTAAGAGTCTATAAAGTTGTGGTCTGTTGTGCGAGCTAACGTTAGAGCTACGTGTNGCATTTCCTGGCTTGCAGTGATAATAAATGACTACCGGTAGATCTGGTCAAATTAAGCCATGATTGATTAATTGTTATTGTTTATTATTGTTGCTGATTCTTAGTTTGATTTTTTTTTTAAACAACATAGCAATAGTCTCAAAGCCTAGCTTTGTTCGTTATGGTACGTCCACACCTAACAGCGTTTCAACGGCAAAAACGCTCGTCACGCACGCAAGTGGACGCACTGGACCCACAGTGGTGTCCAGACCAGAACGCGAAACTGCGGCGGTGTGGCGGCGGGGGGTGTGGGAGGAGCTTACCGGTATACCGAGTTCCTTACTGCACTCCGCCAGGCAAGGAGTTTTTATTTCTGTCTCTGTAGAGCAGACTTGACTGGTCGTGAAGGACTTGTCGCGAACACACAGCTACAATGAGTTTCTCTTCCATAGTACACGACTTTGCGGGTTTTTTCTGTGTCCCACAAACAATACGTCACATAGTTGCGCAATACCCGTCCCCTCGTTTCCGCGTCACATAGGGACTCTCCCCCTCTCTTCTCCCCCCGACTCTCCCTGATCAACCAATCAGGGAGAGTTGAACGGCGTTTGAACGTTTGAACGGCAAAATCATCAACATGTTCAAGGCGTGCTTTGGAGGCTGACGCGGGTTCACGTGCACGGAAAACGCTTTCCAGCACGCTCAACACGCACGTGACGTGACGCCCGACGCCAAGACGCGCCTAGAGGCGCGTCCCCCATTGACTTTGCATGTAAACTGGACGCTCCTGCAGTTGAAACGCTGTTAGGTGTGGACGTACCATTAGAGACAAGCTTAAAAAGAATCTGTTTTGACCCAGTTAGAGGTACTGGATCTGCCCATCTATGGAGAACACCCCAACCAGTTTGGGCTTGATATTATATGCCTTAATGTTTTGCTAGTTTTTGATACTTTGTTTAAAAAAAAAAATCTGTATTTCTCTCGTTTTTCTATTGTTTGTTGTTTAAAGGTAGGGTCTGCGATATTTGAACACTCTTGAACACTCTGGGACTTAGAAATATTTTCAGCGCAGAAAAGCATTCTGCTCCCTCCCCTCAGAGCCATATATGGCACAGTCCGTGCTCTGCAGCTGAACTTGGGATCTGCTCCGCCCCCTGCTGCTGTCTGCTCAGAGCCGCTGCGATATTCTGTGTTTATGGTAATAAAACCTTCTAATAAAATAAAATAAAACCATGGAGCGCTAGTCCTACAACACAAAATCCAGCAGAAATCATCAGAGGTTCACGAAGCAACGTTTGGACATGATTTAATTCGCTCGTGATTTCCTCATGTCTGTCAGCGCTGGTCTGGAATGTCTGGAATGCTCCACCTCCTCCTGTCTCTGCGCTCCGAAGTTCTGTGTTTATATGATAATATAACTGTTTAAAAAATATAATAAAACCATGAATCACTCATCCAACAACACAAAATCCAGCAGAAATCATCAGAGGTTCACGAAGCAACGTTGGACATGTTTTAATTCGCTCGTGAGTCGTGACAAATCCATTTCCTCATTCCTGTCAGTGCAGGATGAAGCGATCACTTGGCTTTTGGCAAAAAAACTAAATAAAAGTCCAGCTCTGGGATAAAGAAGGGATATTTAATACATTTTGTGTCACATAAAAAACAGTCCTGCATCGCTTTGCAATCCTTTGAATGAGAACGAGCTGCGGCTGGGACAGGTGGGGGCGTGGGTTGGGGCGTGACAAACAACTCTGTTTTTATTGGCTGTCAGTGTCCTGGTCACTCTTGTGTTTTCAGTGTTTTTATAAATGCTGATAGAGAAGCAAGGGGACTATAGTTTTTTTCAGAGATTACTTTGTCTAACATCAGTTTGTCAGTAGATAGTGACTGAGTGAAGAAATATGTTAAAAATATATTGTTTGAAGTTACAGACTACATTACCATTGCTGTTCATCATTCTTTAGTTTGTAGCAGGTCGCTCTTGTAAATGAGTCCACGAGGCTCATTGAGATTTACCTGACTAAATAAAGGTTGAATGAATTAGTAAATGTAACCACATTTAGCCCAGTTTGGGTCAGTGTACATCTATACACATTTATTCTGGGACGTCAG